>JADRCC010314034.1:0-12373 GCA_019843855.1 Hylomyscus alleni | reverse complement strand
AAAAAAAAAAAAAAAAGAGAAAATCAGTAACATATATAAACTCTTAGCCAAACTAACTAGAGCACTCAAAGACTATGTACAAATTAACAAAATAAGAAATGAAAAAAAAGACATATTAACAGAAACTGAGGAAATTCAAAAAATAATCAATCCTACTACAAAAAACTATACTCAACAAAACTAGAAAATCTACGTGAAATGGGTGATTTTGTAGATAGATACCATGTACCAAAGTTAAATCAGAAACATATAAACTATCTAAACATTCCTATAGAAACTAAGGAAACAGGAACAGTCATTAAAACTCCCCCAAACAACAAAAACAAAACAACAAAAGAAACAAACAAGCAAACAAACCCATGGTTTTAGCTCAAAATTTTATCAGATCTTCAAAGAAGACCTAATACCACTACTTCTCAAACAATTCTGCGAAATAGAAACAAAAAGAACACTACCTAAATTGTTCTATGAAGCCATAGTTACACTGATTCTAAACCACAAAATGACCCAACAAAAAAATAGAACTTCAGACCGCTTTTGATTGTGAATATGAATGAAAAAATATTCAATAAAATTCTCACAAACTGAATCCACGAATACATTAAAATCATGATTCACCATAATCAAGTAGTCTTAGAGATGTAGGTATGTTCTAATATAAGTAAATAATAAATAATAAATAATGTACTATATAACCTAATTCAAATTTAAAAAAAACTCATGATCATCTCAGTAGATCCTGAAAAGGCCTTTGACAAAACACAACACCCCTTCTTGATAAAAGTCTTAGAAAGAACAGAATTTCAAGGTATATACCTAAACCTAACAAAAGTAAATTACAGTAACCCAACTGTCAACATCAAATTAAATGAAGAGAAACTTGAAGCAATCTCACTAAAATCAGAGAGAAGGCAAGGCTGCCCACTCTCTCCCTATTTATTCACTATAGTGTTTGAAGGCCTATCTAAAATAAATAGAGAACAAAAGGAGGTCAAAGGAATACAAATTGGAAAGGAAGAAGTCCAGATATCACTATTTGCAAATGATATTGTAGTATACATAAGCAACTCCAAAAATTCCACTAGAGAACTTCTACACCTGATAAACAACTTCAGAAAAGTGGCTGGATATAAACTTAACTCAAACAGGTCAGTAGCCTTCTTCTACATAAAGGATAAATGGGCTGAGAAAGAAAATAGGGAAACAACACCATTCAAAATAGTTACAAATGATATAAAATATCTTGGGGTAACTCTATGCAAATAAGTGAAAAATTTCACAACAAACAAAACTTCAAGTCCCTGAAGAAAGAAATAGAAGAAGACCTCAGAAGATGGAAAGATTTCTCATGATTATGGATCAGTAGGATTAATACAGTAAAAATGGTCATCTTACCAAAAGCAATCTACAAATACAAAACAATATCTATCAAATTTCCAACTCATCGCTTCACAGAGATAGGAAGAACAACTCTCAACTTCACCTGGATATTGAAAACAATTCTCAACAATAAAAGAACTTCTATAGGAATCACCATCCATGACCAAAAGCTGCACTACAGTGCAATAGTAATAAAATACCACAAAGTATTTGTACATATCAGAGAGATAGATCAATGGGATAGAAATGAAGACCCAAAATAAACCCATGGTCACTTGATCTTTGACAAAGATGCCAAAACCTTATAGTGGGAAAAAAAGAAAGCATTTTCAACAAATTGTTCTGGTATAACAGGAGGTCTTCATGTGGAAAAATGCAAAAATAATCATGGTAAGCAGAAGGAGAAGAGAACTAGGTAGAAGAGGACATGAGAAAAAGGATAAGTACTATCTGGTATAGGAAGAAAAAGAGTAGTCCAGAGGACTGGAGAATGAATAGAAATATGTAGCAGCACCTGGTAAAAAACAGTAGAAAGTCTTAGAAGCTAGGGTTATAAGAGGCTCACAGGACCTAATATGGATAACACTAGCCAAAATACCCAACAACAAGGAAATAGAACCTGAAGAGACCAATTCAAGTAGATAGACATGACCTCAAGTCAAGGGATGAGGCTACCCACTAATCTAAAAATCTTTAACAGAATTGTTCCTGTCTATAGGAAATGCAGGGACAAAAATGGAGTAGAGACTGAAGGAAACGGCATCCAGTGACCACCTTTCCTTGGGATCCATCCCCAAACCCCAGCACCATTGTTGATGTCAAAGTGTGTTTACAGACAGGAACCTGAAAGAGCTGTCCTCTGAGAGGCTCTGTCAGCATCTGATTGAGACAGATGCACATACTCACAACCAACCATTGACCTAATCTGGGGTCCCCAATAGAAAAGTTACGAAGATTGAAGCTAAAGGGAATTACAACATCAACTAACCAGACCACCAAGATCTCTTGGGGACTAAACTACCAACCAAAGAGTATATACATGGAGAGATCTTTGGCTCCAGCTATATATGTAGCAGAGGATTGCCTTATCTGGCATCAATGGGAAGGGAGGAACATGGTTCTGTGGAGGCATGATGCCTCAGTGAAGGATGCTAGAAGATGTCAGGCATGAGTTGATGGATGGATAGGGGAGCACCCTATTAGACACATTAAAAAGATGAAAATAGAGGACTCTTTTCTGAGGTCAATATCACATTATATGCCTGATAAATATATACTCAAAAAATGTAATAAATTAAAAAAATATGCACTCAATTAAGCTTGAAAATGTAAAAGAAAAACATCGATTTCTAGATCCTGTCTCCAAAATTAAACAAAAAGCAAAACCAAAAATATCAGTAATATAAATATATCTATAACACATGAGGAGACAGAAATCATAATAAAAAGACTTGCAACTTTAACAAAAGCCCATGACCATATATATATATATATATATATATATATATATATATATATATATCAGTAAAATTAATTTAAAAAGATGAAAAGAGAGGACTCTTTTTCTGAGGCCAATATCACATTATATGCCTGATAAATATAGACTCAAAAAATTTAATAAATTAAATATAGGATGCAGTCATATCAAATTCACTATAGAATATGATGAGGTTGGTTATATTCCTGTAATTCAAAGATGGTTCAACATTTTTACTCAATAAATCTAGTAAACCATAGTAAGTGAACTTGAATTAAAAATTCACATGAGGATCTCAAAAGATACTGAAAAGATATTTGATAAATTCCAGGATCCTATCATAATTAAAGTAAGAGAGAATACAGGAATAGATGGAATATTCCAAAATTTCTAGCAGCAAACATCAAAAAATAATAAATTCATGAGTATGGCAGGATGTAGAATCAATTCACAAAAATAGCTTCTCTAAATACCAACAAAAAATATACAGGAATGTCAGGAATATACTACAATTTGAGATAACATCAATGAACATAAAAGATATTGGAATAAACCTTACTAAGGAAGTGAAGAACCTCTAAAATCAAAATTTTAAACTTCTTTGAACCACATCAATGATCAACAGGTATTTTAACCCTAAGTGCACAATACTGACATATATATCTTGATGGTAATCAACAATTCTTCACTTTCACTTAAGACCTAGCCATCTACCTAGGACTAATGAATTACTGGCAATTTGAAGGATAGTCTATAATCATCACTTTACTGATAATTAGTATGATATTTCTTACATTTGAAATATTTGTCATTATATCAACAGGAAATTATAGCCCTCATCTTCCATCAAAGAGATGTTTTTAAACAACAGATATACTATTATCACAAAACACAAACATCAAATACAGAGTTTTGTAGCATATTCCTAATGGATAAATATCCATTGTAATTGTGGCTCCTATAGCTCAAGAATCATTATGGAAGAAGGGCCAGAAAGCATGTAATAGCCAAAAAAACAGAGTGATATTTGTGTATTGTGTCCTCTTGAAATATAGGAAAGGCTACGACCATGACCTCTCATCCAAATGTGTTCTTAAACAAGCACTACATGAAAACATGGGACAAAGAGCTATTGGTAAATAAGAACTGTTGGAAATTTGATAAATGATCTCCTAAAGCGAAGAGACCCCATTTGATTATCCAAATCAAAATGATCGGTCTGGAGATCATAACAGCACTAGAAAAAGCAATCCTAAAATTCATGCAAAACCACAATTAAGTCTAGTTTGCAAAAGAAGCATTTTATTAAATGAAAACAAAATGCACTACCATGTTAGTGAGTTTTTTCATTGCCTTAGTCAATAACCTGACATAAGCAGCTATAGGAAAAAAGAGTTGGGTTTTGGTACACAGTTCAATGGTCATAACCATCATCACAATCATGGTAGCTTAACTGCTGGCCACGGTAGTAAGAGCTTCAGTGTACCTTTTTAAGCTCCAGTAGAAGATGGAAGACATAGATATTTGGATAACACTAGAATTTAATATAATATTTAAAGTTGACCCAAAGTAGCCCAATTCTAAGAGTAAGGCTGCTCTCTTAAATGATTAATAGTATAATATCTCAAAAGAGTAAAATGATCTAGAATGTCAGCTAAAAAATATGTACAAGTCTAAGCAAAAGAGTTTGCATTCCAATCCTAATAATTATGTTCTTCAAGATCCACTATAAAATTGAATAAACAAAATAGCATGACTGTGTCATAAAATAGAACATACAAGAAGAGAAAAGGATAGAAAAGATAGAAATATCCTCATGCATTGGCAGCCAATTAATCATCAATACAGATTCTAAATCTGATCTGAAGAAAGTGTAACACTTTCAGGAAATGGTGTTTGAAAGCCTGAGCATCCACATGTCACATTATACCCTCGACTATACCCTTAACCCCAATCCATTAAAAATTTAACTCAAAATGAATGAAACATTTAAATGCCTGATGTGGAATTGTGAATATCGTAAGGAATATATAGGAAATACTTCAGAATATTTATTGTCAAGAAGTCTTTAGAAAATTTCCAAAGGAAAGGAGAAAAACTAAATTAAAAATCAGAATTACATGACTTGAAAATCTTTACAACATCAAAGGAATCAGAGAGCAAAGTTTATTATAATCTACAGAGTAGAATTTGTAGTTCTAACAAAGTTTATTACTCAAGATATATAAGAATACAAACAGCACATTAAAAAATGATAATTGATAAAATTAGACTGACATTCAAGGCAGACTAACTTTAATATTGTCAGTAGATCTAATTAAACCATTCTCAAAAGACTTATATATGAATAAAAAAAACATTCAACATCACTTATCATTGGGAAATTGCAAAACCAATCACAACATCTGATTGGTGAAGAAAGTGTGATAAGTAGATGTCAAATGCTATTGTAGTATGAAAGCAATACAATTCTAATGCCTAAGGCAACATGTATAAATAGTTCATTATACCTCATAAGAAAAAACTGGCATGAAAATTAGACACTAAATTACCTTATTCATCTGTGAAATTTGAATATACTGATATTATGGAAGTTTAAGGGTAGAATTATGGTTAGTAGAGGTTGCAAAATGGAGAAAAAGAATAGGTGGCAGATTAAGATAAGTTTCAAATTGCATAAAGAAGTCCTAGTTGGTTGGGCAGTGGTGATGCATGCCTTTAATCCCATCTCTTGGGAAGCAGAGGTAGGTGGATTTCTGAGTTCAAGGTCAGCCTGGTCTACAGAGTGAGTTCCAGGACAGCCAAGGCTGCACAAAGAAACCCTGTCTCGAAAAATTAAAAAAAAAAAAATGTCGTAGTTGTCAATGGCAGAATATGTGACTACAGATGATAAGAATTTGTACATATTCAAAAGCCCATAATGCAGGTTTTGAATATTGATACTGCACCAGTGGTTCATTTTGATTGTTGTCATCTTAATGGAATGAATTAGGAGGGAGCCAGTATGTATGGAGGTTCATTTACCACAACTACAGAAGTAAACAGAAGCCAAGCAAGCATTCCAGAAGGAGATTTAAGAGGGGCTCTCCAAGGCAGCTTGCATCCTAGTGGGCTTTACATTGTGAACTAAAAGATATTTTATGTATATCTATGAGGCAGAGGACATATTCCTGAAGGAAGGATACACTTCTGTCTGAAATCACAGTAAACTGGATTTCTCTTTTCTCTTCGAAATTAAAATATAATCACATTTTTTCTCCTTTTACTCTCCCCTCTTCCAACATTTCTTTTGTGCCTCCTGCTTTGTTCTCTCCAGAACCATGTACAATGCAAACACACACACACACACACACACACACACACAAAGACCATATTTGCACAGCGAATGTCTTATGTCTTACTTTTCTGTTGGTGTGAGAACACAACATGATGAAGGAAACTATAAAAGAAATGCTTTATTGGGGCTTATAAGGGCATATAGCTTCAGAGGAAGAGTCCATTATTATCATGGTAGGTAGCATGGCAGCAGAAAGTCAAGCATCACACATAAGTAGGAGCTGAGAACCTACAATTTTATTCACAAGTGGGAGGAAGAGAAAATCTGACCAAGAATTATGTGAGCTTTTTAAATTTCATATTCTGACCAAGGCACAGCCTTAGTCCTTCTAAAATCCTTCTAAAAGTGTTCCACCAACTGGGACCAAGAACTCAAGTGTATGAGCCTACTGGAGCCATTTGCAATCAGATCACTAGAGTCCATTTAGTGTTCAATACTTCCCCAACCCAGTTGGTTATCCAATAAAATAACGTATACATACAAGTCATATTGTATGAATTTCTCTCTCATGTTACCTTCTCCCATCAGCTTCATTAAAGGGGCATCAATGAAGCAATATATGTTATATTATAATGATAGCCATGCTTTGGAGGCACTAGATCCTTTGCTAGTGTATGCTGATTTGTTGTAAGGTATGGTAGGAACAATGTAATTTCAGCTTCAGGGTATTTAACCAAAAATAGAAGCTCTTCTCATCAACAATCAAATAAAAATTTAACATTGTTTTCCTCAGTTGTCTCAAACATAGTAATATAATCTGTGATGTCATGTCTGTAATAGATTAATGCTACTTTATACACCATTCTTAAAATTTCATCTATTTCAATAATATGAATTTAATATAAAAATAAGGATAAGGGACACTTTGTTGTGTGTATACTTTGTAAGGGATAGGAGATTTTAGGGTGCTAGCTGGTGATTCATATGACTTTGTTATTTTTCCTGAAGCGCTAAACTTTTTTCTGCTCATTTTTGCTATCACTCACTCACCTTAAATCCCTTATACTTCCCTATCTTAGTGCTCAATCTTAGACTTTCTGTTTTAATATAACGTCCTTCTTAACACAAACATTTATAGTCACTTTAGTAATTTCATCGCAAAATATTTGGGAATAAGATATATTTAATCTGATTTACATGCTATACTATATATATATGTATATTTAAGAAATATCACATAACACAATATTCTGTCAATTTAAACTGAATTATAGTGCTTCTATTAGTTTTTAATGGGATTATATTTCATATAAGTATTAGAATTGCTGTTATGTTTTGAGTGAAGATGTAAATGTTCACTTAGCAACTTTTTTATTTCTATAATTGCAAAGAAAGAAAAAAATTTTCCATGGGAAAGAATAAATTAAAATAACCAGTTGGATAATTCAAACTGTGATTAACTGAGAGGCTTATATCCTTACATGCAAAAGGAATAGAATTAAACTCCTATAGATATTACGGGAACCTGTAATTAGATCAGCACATTTTCCACTTTCTTTTAGGGATTATCACAGCGTGAAAGAAAAACGAATTGTGTTAACAAATACAGGATTCCTTTCCTTATTCATAATGACTAACCATATAACAAACAAGCAGATGATTATAGAGCTGTTCAGGTAAGAACTTCCCCATTTATAATTGTGTGTGCCTAGTATCTCCAGAAATGCACAGTGGAACACTCAAAATCAAGATGATTGTTCAGGTACAGATCTCAATAGGACTAAAAGTATGAAATCAAAGCAGGAAAAATTTTATTATTATTATTATTTTTGTTATTATTAAATTGTCTATTTCATTAATTTGCATTTCAAATTTTATCTTCCTTCCAGGACTCTTTTCTGCAATTCCTCATGCCCATCTTCCTCCCTTTTGCCTCTAAGAGGGTACTCCCTACCCACCCACCCACTCCTGCCTGACTTTTCTAGCATCAACTTACCCTCAGGCAACAAATCTCCAAGGGAAGAAGAGCCTCCCCTTTTATTAACACCAGATAAGGCCATCCTCTGTTATGTATGTAGCTGGAGCCATGGACTCATCCATATATACTTGTTGGTTGGTGGTTTATTCCCTGGAAGCTTTGGAGGGTCTGCTTAGTTGATACTGTTGTTCTTCCTATATGGTTGCAATCCCTTTCTGCTCCTTTAGACATTCCCCTATCTTTTCAATTGAAGTCCCTGGGCTCAGTCTAATGGCTAGATGTGAGTATCTGGATCTCTATTAGTCAGATACTGGCAGAGCCTCTCAGAGGAAAGCCTTACTAGTCTTCTGAAACCACTTCTTGGAATCAGCAATAGTGCTGGTGTTTGGTGTCTACATATGGAATGGATGTCAAGGTGGAGTGGTCTCTTGGTTTTTCTTCAGTTTATGCTCCATTTTTTGTCCAAGCATTTCTTTTAAAAAGAAATAATTATGGGTTACCATTTTATCATCCCTCAAATGGGGACCATGTCAATCTACTACAGGTAATCTCTTAAGATACTATCTCCTCTCTGTTGGTTATTTCTGCTAATGTCATACCCACTAGGTCCTGAGAACCTCTCCCAAACTAGCATCTGAGACTTTCTATTGGTTTCTCCCTTCTCCGCACCAATTTATATACATTTCCATCCATTTTCCTTACGCTCTGGACATCTCTACTGGCACTTCCCATACCTGATCCTGTCCCCATTTTCCTCTCCCTCTTCTCTCCCTCCCACATCCTTCCTTCATTCTACCTCCCATAATTATTTTGTTCCCCCTTCTAAGTAGAATTGAAGCATCCACACTTTTGTCTTCCTACTTCTTTATCTTCATATGGTTGTATTGTAGATATTCTGAATTGCTTTTTTAGCTAATATTCCCTTATAAATGAATACATTTCAATTGTGTTTTTTTTGTGTCTCGGTTGCCTCAATCTGGAAGATAATTTTCTAATTTCATCCATTGTTAATAGTGGAGTCATACTCCAGTGTAAAACATTTTCTGTGTCAATTCTTCAGGTGAGGGACATCTGGGTTGTTTCCAGCTTCTGGTTATTATAAATAAGGCTGCTATGAATATAGTGGAGCACATATCCTTGTTATATGATGTATCATCACTTGGGTATATGCCCACTAGTGATAGAGCTGGGTTTCAGGTACAAATATTTCCAATTATTTGAGGAAACTCCAAATTGATATGCAAAGTGGTTGTACCAGCTTGCAGTCCCACTAGCAGTGGAAGAGTGTTCTTCTTTCTCTGCATCCTCGTCAGTACCTGCTGTCACGTGAGAGTTTGATCTTAGCCATTCTCACTGGTATAAGGTAGAATATCAGGGTAGTTTTGATTTACATTTCCCTGATGACTAAGAATGTTGAACTTTTCTGTAGGTGCTTCTCAGCCATTTAATATTCCTCAGTTGAGAATTCTTTGTTTAGCTCTCTAACAAATATTTAATAGGGTTATTTGGGTCTTTGGAATCTAACTTCTTGAGTTCTTTGAATGTATTGATATTAGCATTCTATTGGATGAAAAGTTGGTAAAGAATATTCTCAGCCTGTAGGTTGCCATTTTGTCATATTGACAGTGCTCTTTGACTTACAAAAGCTTTTCATTTTATGAGATCCCATTTGTAAATTACTGATCATAGAACCTGAACCACTGGTGTTCTGTTCAGGAAATTTTCCCCTGTCCCAAAGTATTCAAGGTTTTTCCCACTTTCTCTTCTATTAGATTCAGCATATCTGGTTTTATGTGAAGGTCCTTAATCCACTTGGACTTGAACTTTTTTTACAGACATGAAAATGGAACAGTTTGCATTCTTATACACGCAGACCTCCAGTTGAACCAACACCATTTGTTGTGAATGCATTCTTTTTTCCACTGTATGGTTCTGGCTTCTTTGTTAAAGATCAAGTGACCATAGGTTTATGAATTAATTTCTTGTCTTCAATTCTTTTCCACTGATCTACTCTTCTGTCTCTGTCTTAATTCCATGAGATTTTTTTTTTTTTTTTGGTTTTTTAAGACAGGGTTTCTCTTATAGCCCTGGCTGTCCTGGCACTCACTCTGTAGATCAGGCTGGCCTCAAACTCAGAAATCCGCCTGCCTCTGCCTCCCAAGTGCTGGGATTAAAGGCATGTGCCACCACCTCCGAGCTATTCCATGAGATTTTTAATTTTTTTTGTCACTATTGCTCTGTAGTATAGATAGAGTTCAGGATTAGTGAGTCCTCCAGAAGTTCTACTTATTCTTTGAGTACTAAATTGAATAAATAGGGAGAGAGTGAGAAGCTTCATATTATCCCTGATTTTAGTGGGATTGTTTCATGATGATGTTGGCTATTGGTTTGCTGTAGTTGCTTTTATTATGCTTAGGTAAGTGTCTTGAATTCTTGACTTTTCCTAGATTTTTAACATGAGGGCATGCTATATTTTGTCAAAGAATTTTTCAGAATCTAATGACATGATCATGTGGTTTCTGTTTTTGAGTTTGTTTATATAGTGGATTACATTGATGGATTTCCATATATTGAACTATCCCTGCATCCCTGGCATTAACCCTACTTGATCATGCTGAATGATCATTTTGGTGTGTTCTTGGATTCAGTTTGTGTGCATATTTTTTATTTTTGCATTGATATTCATAAAGGAAATTAGTCTGAAGTTCTCTCTCTTTGTTGGGTTTTTGTGTATTTTAGGTATCAGCATAATTGTTGCTTCATAGAATGAAGTAGGTAGTGATCCTTCTGTTTATGTTTTGTATAATAGTTTGAGGAGTATTGGTATTAGGTCTTCTTTGAAGGTCTGATAGAAATATTCACTGAAACAATCTGATCATGGGCTCATTTTGGTTGGGAGAGTTTTGATGAATTGTTCTATTTCCTTAGGAGTTATGGAACAAGTTAGACTGTTTAACTGATACTGATTTAACTTTAGTACCTGGTATCTGTCTAGAAAATTATCCATTTAATCTAGATTTTGCATTTTGTAGTAGGATCTGATGATTTTTTTTGCATTTCTACAGTTTCTGTTGTTATGTCTCCCTTTTCACTTATTATTTTTGGATACTGTATCTGTGTCCTTTAGTTAATTTAGTTAACAGTTTATTGTCTTGTTAATTATAAACAAAGAACCAACTCCTAGTTTTGTTGATTCATAGTATAGTTTTCTTTGTTTCAGCTTGGTTGACTTAATCCCTGAGTTCAATTATTTCTGCTGTCTCCTCTTCTGGGGTGTCTTTGCTTCATTTTGTTCTAGGGATTTCAGATGCTCTGTAAATCTATTATTGTGTGATCTCTCCAATTTCTCTAGGAAGGCACTCAGAACTATGAGTTTTCCTCTTAGAACTGCATCCATTGTACCCAATAAGTATGGATATGCTGTGACTTCATTTTCATTAAATTCTAGAAAGTTTTTAAATTCTTTATTTCTTCCTTGACTAAGCTATCATTGAGTAGAGAGTTTTTCAGCTTCTGTGAGTATGTGGACTTTTTTTGTCTTTGTTTTTATTGAAGACCAGCCTTAGTCCTTGGTTGTTTGATAAACTCAGTCTTCTTGTATCAGTTGAGGCTTATTTTATGACCAATTATATAGTCAATTTTGGAGAAGGTAAATGAGGTGTTGAGAAGAAGGTATACTCTTTTGTTTTAGGGTGAAATGTTCTCTAGATTCCTGTTACATACATTTGGTTCATAACTTCTGTGAGTTTCACTGTGTCTCTGTTTAGTTTGTTTCCATGGTGTTCAGTTTGTATCCATTGATGAGAGTGGGATATTGAAGTCTCCCACCATTATTGTGGGAGTTTCAATGTGGGCTTTGAGCTTTAGTGAAGTTTCTTTTACAAATGTGGGTTCTCTTGCATTTGGGCATACATGTTCAGAATTGAGAGTTCATCTTGGTAGGTTTTACCTTTTACAAATATGAAGTATCCTTCCTCATCATTTTTGAATAACTTTTAGTTGAAAGTCTATTTTATTAGATAGTAGAATGACTCCAAAGTGTTTCTTGGGACCATTTGCTTAGAATTTTTTCCTCAACCTTTTAGTATAAGGGAGTGTCTGTATTTGTCACTGGATTATATTTACTATATGCAGCTAGTGCCAAAATCTGTTTATTTATTTAGTCTCTTTGTATATATCTTTTCAATAGGGAATTGAGTACATTGATGTTGAAAGATATTAAAACCAATAGTTGTTGCTTCCTGTTAATTTTGTTTTTTTT
>JADRCC010313999.1:0-19024 GCA_019843855.1 Hylomyscus alleni | reverse complement strand
GAGAGAGAGAGAGAGAGAGAGAGAGAGAACCTTTTAAACTTCACTGCACTAACTGGCTGTTCTCATGTCCTCCTCAGTGAAGAACAACAACAGTGCAAATGACTACCCTTCTACCCAGCTTGAGGACCTTCAGAGTTGGCAGATAGAGACAGTGTGGGAGTCTGACAACACTTGCAATCCTTTAAAAGAAAGTACATATGCTGACAAAACTGTGCACTCACATGCGCACACATACACACACACACACACACACACACACATACACACACACACATACACACATCATTCATCAGCTGAGAAACAGCTGTCCTGGGAAGACATATGTCATTGAACATTTTAGTGGAAAAAATTCTAATTGATCATTTAACTCAAGTCCTAATCTGGAGAGATTTGCCATTGTGCTGGAGCCACCTAGCACGTACCGAGCTGTACACTAACAGTTGGGGAAGCCAAGATGCATCTGCTCTTTCATGGCACTGGATTATGTGATCTTCCGCATGCCATCCTGACCCATCACAATTTCAAAGCTTCACAAGAGGTGAGGTTAAGCCAGGCAGTGGTGGCTCACGCACTTCCTTTAATCCCAGCACTTGGGAGGCAGAGGCAGGGGAATCTCTGAGTTCAAGGCCAGCCTGGTCTACAGAGTGAGTTCCAGGACAGCGGAGAAAGCTAAAGACAGGACTTCTACAGGGCAGTGCCCACTGGGCTCTGAAACATGGGTAGTAAAATTTAGGAACTAAGATTCATTGTAAAGAATTAAAAACAGCCATGTGCATATGGATAGTGGCTACTGGGCTAGGGGCTACGCTACCATATTGGTTAACACAGTCTTAGAGGATGTGCAATATAAAGCAATGGCTACGAAAGTTTGTAGAGACTGGAAGTACTGACATGGTCAAGTAAAAATCTAAGATCTCGAAGTGAAAGGTGAGCAGAAAGTTCATGTGGAAGCAAACACAAGTAGATATCAGGTGTTTTTCCTCAATTGTATCCACTTCATTCATTTATGCTTTCTTTCTATTTGTTTATATGTTTATATGTTCATGTGTGCAGCAGTGTACATGTATGGGGTACACATGTATGTGGCGGCCAGAGGCCAGTGCCAGATGTCTTTATCAATTGCTTTCTACCTCATTTTTAAAGACAGGGTCTACCATTGAACCTAAAGCTGGCTGACAAGATATAGCCTAGACAAGATATCAAGTCAACCCCAGGGATTCTCATCCATCCATTTTCCCATGCATGTGTTTACCAAAGTGTTCAGATTTATATATGGGTATCAGGAATCTAAACTGAGGTTCTCATGCTTTTGCAGTAAGAATTTTACCTGAATAGCTATCTGCTCATCCCCATATATAAGGATTTGAGCCAGGTAAAAAAACATATGCTACTTGGCAGTATGGAAAGATACTAATCAGAGTGTCCGATGTGGTTTTGAATGTCTTGATCCCTGTTGCTGGTAAAGAAATGCCCCACACTTAGTGGAGCATGTTAAAAGCCCTTTTGCTGTGTTTGTGGACTCTTCGTGTCAAAGCTGATCATCTGAGCATGGCTCATCTCAGCATTGGTACGTCAGGTGCAGTGAGTCAGATGAACACTGGTATCACCTGAAGACTTTTTTCTCACATTTGCCTACTGGGAAAGAATAGCAAGAAAGGCTGAGTTCTGGAGCTAATCAGAGCACAGGCAGGTAACCTCATGTGTGACATGGGCTCCTATCAGTGGATTCCAGGAGGGGACAGGACAAGGAAGAGCACATACACACATGAATAATCCAAGGGGATCAGGTGGAAGCCAGTTGGCCTGGCAGAACTAGCTGCCAGTCATCTCTACTGCATTCCATTGGTTATAGATGAGTCTCTAAGGACAGGCAAGTTGTGGAATTCAAGATACTGTGGTATTCGATGAAAAACCACAGTCTGCCATGAAACCTTGAAATGCAGGAGATGATGAAGGGTTTAACCAAGAAAATGGAAATGGAGAAGGAAAGGAGACACAATTTCATGGCTGTACACCAGCTGCACTGGAAGAGGGGGATGAGGGATAAAGCCCAGATAATGGGAAAATGAGGCAGAAATCTTGGAAAGAAGGTTGATTTGAAAGTGGTACATACGTGGTACATACTGCCCGGGGAAGTGGTGGCGCATGCCTTTAATCCCAGCACTTGAGAGGCAGAGGCAGATGGATTTCTGAGTTCAAGGCCAGCCTGATCTACAGAGTGAATCCCAGGACAGCCAGGGCTATACAGAGAAACCCTGTCTCGAAAAACAAAACAAAACAAAACAAAAAAGCGGTATATACTTACTTTGAAGATCTGCCAGGACAGACCTGATGAATTTCCTGGATAACCAGGAATTCAGGGCTGTTGCTATAAAGGTTAAAGTTGATGACATATGTCTGAGTTGTTGGAGAAGGAGATGGTTAAGGAAATATACATGTCAGAAAGTCGGTAAATTCTGAGACAAGAACTAGAGTGGCTGAGTCATAATCCGTGTTTGTAATGAGAAGAAAAAGCAGTTTGTGCTCAGAGAAGTGTTCTTAGACTAGAGACCAGGACTTTGGCACAGTAGGTGAATATAGCAGATATCTGGAATGGTTTATTTAGTAGCTACTCCAATCTCTTTCTGGAATGTTACTCCTTTCTGAAGAACCAAAAGCTGTATTTCCTGGACTCTCTTGCAGCTTTAGTTCCCGAGTTCCAAATTGGATTGCCACAATCAGTTGCAGCATGCCAAAAATGGAAGGCAGAAGGCAGAAGGCAGAACCATGTGTTTATCTTTCCCACTAGTAACTGCAGTAGTGGTACCTTGGTTGTCTCTGTGACAACTGTAATAGAGGTCTACATCCTCGTCCTGTTTATATAGCCATTGAGAGACATGATCCGATCACAGTAGAGGGGGCATGCTTCTGACATTAGGCAGCTGTGGCTGTGGCTTTCCAGAAGCAGCTTGGTCACTCTACAGTTCCTGATACTGGTGTGGCAGCATTCCCTTGGGGTGGCTTTGGCAGGAACTACCAAAAGCTCAATTGAAACTCTAGATCTTCAGCCTTCCAGTCATTCTTGCAAGATGCCTGCTAATGAGACTCTTTCTATTTAAATTAGTGGGGTAAGTGCTGTTCATTGTAACTTGTCCCTAATGACGGGATAGGACCAAAGACAAAAACGGAAAAGAAGACTCTAGTGTAGATCTAGGCACCTCTTGTAGCAGAACCTTAGGAGAATTATAAATGAGCCAGATTTCAGAGGGCAGCCACAAGCAGGCTAGAGAAGAGGAAAGAGATCACGTGACCAGGGAATGGATGCTGATGTCTTGGATAGGAGGAGCTAAGTATTAGTTCTTCCCCAAGGAAGGTGCAAGGTAGACAGATCCAGGCAGAAACTATAATATTGAAAGGATATTGATTCCTCAAGACCAAAAGGCCCATGGGTAAGAATCTATCAAATATATTAAAGAGACCAATATTAGTTCATAATTTTTAAAAAACTGAGACTAGGAACCAGGTGTGGTGGTGCATACCTTTAGTCCCACCCAGCACTTGGGAGGCAGAGGCAAGTGGATCTCTGTGAGTTCCAGGCCAGCCTGGTCTACAAAGTGAGTTCCAGACAACTGGGACTATACAGAGAAACACTGTTTCAAAAAAAAAATCAAAAAAAAAAAAATTTTAAGAGAAGGTCTCACAATGTAGCCCAGACTAACCTTAAACTTTAAACTCATGATCCTCCTGCCTCAGCCTCCTGAATACTGGGATGACAGGCATGTACCATACTTGATTTCGATGACCTTTTAAATGGAAACAGACTTGATGTTTGTGTTAATTTGTCCCCAGCTGGACCCTTAAAATATCAGACCGACAGCTACCTATATCCTTAAAATTGGTATCTTAAAGCTTGCAAGGTCAATACTGTAGTTAATGGTATGTATGAACCCTTGTCAACTGGACCCCCACCCTGAGAAAGAAACAGAGAGGGAGAGGGGGAGTGGAGAGGAGAGGGAGAATAGGAAAAAAATTAAAATGTCCTGGCTTCAAACCAGAATTCTTGAGGTAGAGTCCTCCATGACAGCTTCATCGTGAAAAGAAACATAGTTGCAGTGTGGCCACAATGGGGTCCTGGAGTTCATATTGAAAATGCTACCACAGAGCTACATAATATGCGGTCATTTTTCTTATAATGAAGTTTTACCTTCACTCAAGAATCACTCTGCTGAGGTTTAGAGTAAAAGGTGGCCCCACCCCTGGAGTAGCATGACCAAAATCCAAAGCCAAGAATAAGTTGGCGTGGGACTTGGACAGATTCTTTCACTCTTCCATGCTACAACTTCCCCATCCACACAAGAGCCTTGGTCAAAGGATTTGGTAAAGTCCCATATGACTGTGACCTGGAGCAGCTCTGTGACCCTCCAGCTGCAACACCACATAAATCCTTTAGCTGCAAAAGGTTTTGTGTGCACAGACAGGGCACAAGTGTAGCTGCCCAGCAGGTGATACCACGAACCACAGAAAACCGCAACCTGATACCATAGCTCTCTCTTTCCTGGGTTAGCCAAACCAACCTCTCCAGCCCAGGCCTCAAAGAAGTGCAGATGAAGGACCCTGACTGGGCATGTGCAGCTCGTGACAAAAAGGACATTTTTTCATTAAATTTTCATTAGACTCTCATCCAAAATCATTTTCCTACATATTAATGCATGTTTTTATTTTATTACTACGTTCAAATCAAATTTCAAGAACCTTTTATGTGCAAGTCCTTGCTTAGCTTCAAAGAAAGGCTTGACACTTTCATCTCTTTTCAGGGAACAAATGCCCCTACAAATGAAGAAGAGGACATTGAACACCTTTCCTTTGTAAGGAACTTGTTCATGTCCTTCGTCATCATTTGAAAAGTATGGTACAGGATTTCTAATGTTCTCTGAAAAGTCAGGAAGCAATGTCACTTCTTTGGGCTCCTACTCACTCATTAGAAAGAAACTGCCTTCCAGCCTTTAGTTTCTTGTTTTATGATCCTAGGACCCAACCATGGAGTCCTCTAACCTTCACTCTGCTCAGCTCTAGATTACAAATCTCCTGAGGGAAAAGCATGTGCTCTTTGCCCCTGGATCCTACCCACATCTGACACCATACCTGTACCCACTTAGACACTCCTGCACAGCGGCCAATGAAGACTGGCTTCCTGGTGCCTAGAAATTATGGTAGAATTCTAGCCATGAAGTGCACTTTGAGCTTCCTCAGGTGCCTGCCATGACTTCGAGCTTCCACCTCCTCAGGCTGGGACTACATCTGTGCATGCCTCCACATCCAGCTTTCTAACTTGGGTTCTAAGGCTTGAACTCAGATAGATACTCATGTTTAGGAGGTAAGTTCTTTATAGATTAAGCCATCCTCCCAAACTATAACATATCCCCCACCCCTACCTATCCCACTCCACACCCACCGCCATCTATCTATTCCTGCCATAGAAAGCCCTGTGCATCCTCCTGGAGTTTGTGTTTCTCACAATCTTTGACACACACACATCCCCTAGGCATCTGCCCACTCTCAGGCCCTGGCACCCCTGGTGGTCTTATTCCTTCTCCTGTCTACACTCTGTACCTCTCACCTCAATACCTTTTCCCCCTGAGGCTGCTTTGGTTCTCAGTCCTCTCCTCTGTTCTGCTTCTACTTGTGTCTTTCCTCTAACCTGTTTGGGTTGGCTACCTGTGATTCTCCACTCATTTCTGTGAGCTTGCTTAGTCTGCTAGTTCCACTCAGTGAAAGCTCACAAATCCTTTTCTACTCAGCACACACATATACACACTCACACACAACACATTCACACACAGACACATGCACATGGACACATGCATACACACACAAGAACACACTCACATATTAACACACAAACACACTCACATATACATGCACACATATACACTAACACACAAACATAAGCATGTGCACACACATGCACACATAAAAACTAACACACACACATGTACATGCATAGGCATGTACACACACATGCACAAACAAGAACACACGCTCACACACTAACACACACATGCATGCACACACACTCATGCACACAAACACATATACACACAAACACACACATGCACACACAAGAACACACTGTCATGCACTAACACACTCACACACTAACACACACATGCATACACACACACAAACACAGGCAGGCACATATACACACTCTCACACATACACACACTTACACAAACACTCTCACACACACATAAACATGCATGCATGCACACACCATTTTTCTCCTTCCTTGCCAGCTTTCTTAGACTCCAGAACCCAAGAGGCATTTGATGCTTAACTCCAAACTGTCTCTGTTCCTAATTCTTCCATCTTCATCAGCAATTGAGATATTGCTGCTGATAGGATAAAACTGTGTGCCCTTTTGAGTTTTAAAACTTTTCTAGGGGTTGATAGAATACACCACACAAATGTAAGGACCTAAGTTTAGATTCCCACCACCCATATAGATTCAAGCAAAGTACAGCGGTGTGCCTCTAATTCCAGCACTAGGCAGCAGAGGTAGGAGGATTCCAGAGGTTCCCTGGCCAACCAGTCTAGCCAAGTTAATGAGCTCCAGGTTCATTGAGAGACCCTGTCTCAAAAACAGAAAAACCAAAACCAAAACCAAAACCAAGCCAAGACAAAAAACTCAGCATTATTAAGATACAACTATAAGCTACATAGCTTTTCCTGGGGAGATGATGAAAAAAAAAAAATCTATTCTCTTTGGACAGCAAAGGCACCAACGAACTAAAGAAAAGTTTCTGTCTACGTTCAGGTTTCTGAACCAATAAGCTTGGTGGGATTGCTTACAGGAGCATGGGTGAATCAAAAGCAGCTATACCACTGGGCGGGCCCCTGGGTGACTTCCAGACAGTTATACCACTGAAGAATTCTACTGGAAGCATGGACATGAAAAGTGCCACCACTGAATAGTCCTTTGGGAAACTTGGGGCAGATTCATTCCAGGAATCACCTTAGTTGCCTTATCTAAAGGAGGAGAGAGGAAAGCCTGTGAGCTCTGTGAGACCCTGTCCCCAACATACCACAAGAGAATATTAGTAAGCTAGTCATTGAGAGAGCCTCCTGTGGCTGACCACAGTGGCTCTGATTCAAGGTGACAATAGTTATAGCCAACCCAGAGGAAACAGCTGGGCACCATCAAGGATCCTCCTGCTCATCCACTCAACGCTGTACTTTCTTAGCTTTGTCACTGTGGCAAAATGCCTGAGAATAGCATCTCCAAAGAGAAAAAGATTTATTTGGGCTCACAGTTCAGTCCACAGTGAGTTGGCCATTGACACTGGGCCAGTGGCATGGCAAACTTATCATATCATATGGAAACATGTGGTACTATTCTTCAAAATGCTCACCACAGCAGAGAAAACATAGGAGTTTTCTATGACACTGGGGACAAGACAGACCCTTCAACAGCAGACTCCTAGAACCCTACTCCTCCATCAAAACACCTATGCCAAAGTTTCCACCATCAATTATTAAATTATAACTATAAATTAAATTATAACACCTTGCATTAACTCATTGACAAGGTCAAAGCCCTCATGATTCACTCACTTCCTAAAAGCTCCTATCTCTGAAAACAGTGGGACTAAGCCTTCAATGGGAGCTTTTAGAAGACAGTTAAGATTCAAGCGATCCTATGTTCCATTCGATGTTTCTCAGCATATTCATACACTTGTGATAATCACCCATACAGTTAACTTGAGAACATTTTCTTCTCTACCACAAAACCTATATCAATAATCCCCTAATCCTCCCATGCCGGGTTCCTAGTGAATATTAATTTGCTTCTTCCTCTATGGATTTTTCTATTCTAGGCATTTTATGTAAATAAAAATCCCTCAGCGTGTGATCTTGGAAGGGTTTTCTCACTCAGCATAATGTTTTTGATGTTCACCTATGCTGAGGTATGTAGCAGTACTTCATTTACATAAACAGATCACATTTTGTCATTCATCAGATGGTAAATTTACATTGTTTCCACTTGGGACATGACGAATGGTGCTTCTGTGAACATCTACATACAAGTTTAGGCAAATGAATGTTTTCAGTTCTCTTTGCTATACATAGTAGTACAACCCTAATTCCATGCTTACTTTTTTGAGGAACTGCCAAATTACTTTCCAAAGGACCATTTTCTATCCTCCCAGTATTGAATGAGGGCTCCAGCTGAGGCACATCTTTTACCAGGTTTTCTATTATCTTTGTTGCAATCTTCTCAATTTAGAAAGTGTGAACTACTTTGTTATCTTTGTTTCAGTCTAGTCAACTTTATTATCTTTGTTGCAACCTAGTCCATTTAGTTTCTATTGTGCATTTCAGGAATAGCTAATGAGGGCTAATGATGCCCTAGTGGAGGCCACCAAGTTTGCCCAGCAGAGCCATCATGGGATGAGCAATCTCACCAGCTCTATTTCTGAGTTGTAAGCATTCTTCATACACTATCAATTCGAATTTCTTATTAGATATAGAACTGGCAAACAATTCTCTCCTGTTGTGTGGGTTGGCTCTTCCATTTCAGTGTATGAGTGTTTTGCTTGCACATATGTGTGTACACCACATATATGTAGTGCCTTCAGAGTCTAGAAGATAAAGTCAGATCCCCAAAACATGCAGATGGTTTCAAGCCTCCACATGGGTCCTAGGAACTGAACCCAGGTCCTCTGCAAAAGTTGCAAGTGGCCGGGCAATGGTGGCGCATGCCTTTAATCCCAGCATTTGGGAGGCAAAGGCAGGTGGATTTCTTGAGTTTGAAGCCAGCCTGGTCTACAAAGTGAGTTCTAGGGCAGCCAAGGCTATACAGAGAAACCTTGTCTTGAAAAACCGGAAAAAAAAGAAAAGAAAAGTTGCAAGCATTCTTAGCTTCTGATGAGCCATCTCTCCAACCCATCTTCTACTTTCTTAATGTTATCCTTTGAAACACAGAGGTTTTATATTTTGATGAAATGCAATTTTTTGTCATTTGAGATGGATACCACATCAGCCCTCTCTGCCCAGCCTAAGTCAAGAATATGTACTTATGTGCCTTTGTGTAAGAATTTTAGAATTTAATTGTTATACTTAAGACTATGATCAGTTTAGAGATAGTTTTTGTATATATCATAAAGAAATATAACCTTTTAGCTTTTAAATAATATTTTATTCACATTTTAATAGATAATCTTTACTTATTTATTATGGATTTGTAATTATGGATTACAGTGTAATATTTTAGCATATATATAGTATATAATGATTAAATATATAGACAATTTTCATATGCATTGCCTCGACCATTATTTACTTGTGTTATGAATGTCCAAAGTCTTCTCTTCCAGCTATTTTGAAATAATAAACTATTGTTGATTATAGTCACCCCACTATGCCATTGAACACCAGAACCTATTCCTTCTTTCTGACTGTAAGTTTATGTCTGTCTATTAACCAGCTTCTATTCCCTTCCAGAGCTCTTCCTCACCTCTGGCAACCACTATTCTATCTGTACATGTCTGAGGTCAACTTTTAACTTCTACATATGAGAACAGGATGCATTTGCCTAAGTAATTCTAGTTAACAGAATGTTTTGCAAACTCATCGATGTTATTATAAATGTCAGACTCTCATTCTTTTCCATGCTATGTATATATCATATTTAACCTATTTATTAATTTTTTATTCATTCACATATCCTTCTTTACATTTGAACACACAATTGTCTTACTACTATTGGTTCAAAATAGGAGTCTTTTGTTTGTTTGTTTTTTGAGACAGGTTTCTCTGTGAAGTCCTGGCTGTCCTGGAACTTACTCTGTAGACCAGGCTGTCCTTGAACTCAGAGATCTGCCTGCCTCTGCCTCCCAAGGGCTAACATTAAAGGCATATGCCACCATGCCTGGCTCAAAATAGGAGTCCTTTATTTCTCTGTGTGGTTGTTGTTTAATTGGTTCATTGGGTTTTTTATTTTGTTTTGTTTGTTGTTGTTGTTGTTTTGTAATTTTCTTATTCTAACCTATATTTTGGGTTTTCTCTTAAAATGCTGAGTCACACTTTCACCAGTTCCTCATCAAACCTTCCTCATCTCAGCCTTAGGTAAGTAGGGTATAGGATGACTGCACCTGGCCTCTTGACTAGCCAGGCCCGGTGGAGAGGAAGCTCTCAAACACAGAGCTGCACAGGGACCCAGAATAAATTTTCAATATTTTAGCCAGGACAAAGAACTTGCCCTGACTTCTCTAATCTGTCCCTACCTAGTCACACTACAGTTTAAACTCTGAGCTGCAACTCCTTATGGGTTACAGAACTGAATGTGAGGGATGCAAACAAAATTAGCAACAGTAAAATAGTATGGAAGTATAGTGATCCAAAACTAATTCAAAATCAAATGTATGATGAATCTGAGTGAGGACATGTGCTCCTCCAAGCTCGTAGCTGCTGTGTTGGTACAGAACACATACAGCATACACACTTTGAGTTGAACACCATGCAATGCCAATGAATGCTGCCTGAGACACAGGCCAAAGTTGAGACTATTGTATGTGATGAACTACAGTCTTTACTGAACGAAGCTTCCTGATCTTATAGAGACATATGATATAATCAGGAAAAACAGAGACTGCCTTAATATTGTCATTCTTCAGCATATAAGTACCTGATTTGCATCACTGTGCATATCTATTGCATTAAAAAGTTTCATCTTTAAAACTGTTGAATTGCTAGAGTGATTTTTCAGTGTGTGTGTGTTTGTATTTTGACTTAGGGTTAGGATGGAATTTTCAACAACTTTTGAAATTGCCCTAACACATTTCTTCCCTTTTATACTGCATATTTATTTGAAGTAGCAATCTTAATGTTGACAGTTATATAATAAAAATATCATTCAACTCTGAAAAATATTGAAGATGCTCTCTGCCCTGAAGTATTAATTGACCACAAAGGTTTAATATCTTATGTAAAAATAAAAAGCAAAGCTAGCCATGTTGGCACACAATTTTAATCCCAGCATTTGGGAGACAGAGGCAGGGGAATCTGTGTGTTTAAGGTTGCTGGTGGGTCTGAAATGTGAGTTCTAGGCCAGCCTAATTATTTCATAGTAAGACCCCGTCTGCAAAACAAACCAAATGACAAGTACATATACCTCACTAGTATGCAAATTTGACTTCATCTTTAATAAATGGTAAAAATAAATGGAAATTATCTTAAACTACTTCATGATTTATCGTCACTGTTTTGCTTGTAAGCCTATGTTCTAGGCATATATACCTCAGATCACATGGCATTCTTGGGAGAAAGGGAGCCTGAGGCCCCTTCCCTCCCCTGTGGGCTCCTCCTGTTTGTGCGTTTTTGTGTAACATTCATCATACAGTTGGAGTCCACCTCCCAACAACACTGAGTTATTAAACATCTCTGGAACACACAACACTTTGAAAGACAGATCAGAGAAATGCTAACTCAGTTCGAGGAGATAAAAAACAAACAAACAAACAAACAAACAAACAAAACCTCCCCTAGTTTTCTGCCTGTTACCTACTGACTCCATTTGGAAACTTAAAATCCAAATTAACTCGAAGGTTTCAGCCAAGTAAACATTTCAGGGGAAGGGAAAATCTCAAGGGAAGGGAGAGGTTTGGTCCCCAGGCCACGCTCCCAGCATGACAGCTGCTTTTGTCTGAAACCACCACACTAATGAAGAAGATGAGCCTGTCTGTTTCTTTTTGTCGCAGGTCTTAGGGCATCTGTAGTTTGGTCTGCAGCTTAAACAGTAAGACCCGTTCCAAATTTAGAAGAGTATCTGACTGCAGCCCCTCCAGACCACGACCACATTTTTTAAAAGTTTCAATGGTAGAGGCAAAGTTTGATCTTTTCCATGTAGAGCTCTGAGAACAATAGCAGCTTTCTGTGGTAGTGTGACTTCAAAAGGCTGCAAAAATGCCTGGTTGTAATGACTGAAGCAATGCGCAGGCATCCTCCTGAGGCCCTGTACCCATTAGCACAGGAAAATCCATCCATCCCCTTCCCCTCCCAGATCCTTTACTAACCAAGTCCATTCAGGCAGCTGGAAGGTCTAGCCTTGAAGGGACCAACCAGGCCAGACCCAATTGGGAAAACTAGAGCGCTATAAAAACCCAATGAGATAAGAATGTGTTGAGATGACCCATATAGTACATAAAGTTTTTTTTTTTTAATTGGAAAGCTGGAAAGAGACAGGACATAAAGTTAGGTGGGTAGAGAAGTGGAGGGGATCACGAAAGAATTGGGGGAAGAGGAAAACATAATCAAAATATATTTTATGAAAATGTTTGCCATTAATTAAAGTAGGAAATCAAAAACCAGGGAGGGGTGAGTTTATATTGAAGGTAGCGGAAAAATAAAAGCTCTGGGGGAAAGTATCAGGCTAGGCCCGATACAGCCACAGTCCAGGGTTGTAGAGGAGAGAACACGAGAGCAAGCCCGCCCCTTCGCGTGAGTACCAGTGTAGGTTCATCTCTCCCGCGTCTACTAGCCCGCAGTGTGCACGGGGATGACTCCTGCGGCCCACCCGCCTGCAAAGGAGCTGCAAACTTCTCAGGCTCCGAACCCTGCTGCTCCGGGAGCAGTTTGGATTACTGCTCAGTCCTGCCAGCCGCCCTCCTGGAGAGACTAGTATTCAACCTCCCCGCCCCCCGCCGCGGTGAAAGTTTGCTCCCACTTCGCCGCTCCCCCACCTCCTCCCCTAGGCGGCAAGACCGCGTAGGAGTTCCCGGGTCCGTGCTGCACAAATACACTCATCAACAAAGGAAAGCCCATTAAACCTTCCCTCCTGTGAACTCGCCCCCGCGGATACCTCTTTGAACTGACCCCCGCCCCGCAGCCCCGGAGCCGTTTGGGGCGCGCTGGCCCTCCCGGGCTCGCTCCCTCCCTCCCGGCTGCGCACTTTTGCTTGCCCGCTTGGTCTTTGAAGTCTCTTTACATTACGGCACAGCAGCCACGCGCTCCTACCCCGCGCGGGGGCTTTGTGTAACGGAACTGACATTTGGCCTTGATACCTGTATCTCTTGGTGATTGCAACAAATTTCTGAAATAAATATTGTGCTTTGATCTCCCTGCATTGCATTTTTAATGGACGCTCCAAACATTACTTCATTAGGAAGATTTTTTTTTCTTTCTTTCTGGAGCTCCATGGGGGGGGGGGTGGAGGAGGTGTGTAAAGCGCAGCTCTTCGTAGTCTCTCTCCAAAGTCTTGGTTGGGCCTGGGAGGGTTGGAACTGTTTCAACAAATTCGGTGGTGAAGCGACTACGGTGATCCATACTGAGTGTGCTGTGCGCCTAACTCAGTCCTATAGACTTTGCGCTTACGTACTCTTTTAAGCCTACGAGCATTCTACTGAGGCAGCACATTTTACAGATGGGCAAACAGAGGCATACTTACCAGGATTCTCAGAGACAAGCGGGGGAGGAGAAACCTGGCTTCAAAGTTTGAGCCCTTAACAGCTCTGCTGGGCACCGGTGGCGGATTAATTGCCTAAAGAGACTGTCTTAGCGGAAAAAGTTAAGTCTTATAACTATGGAGGTGCAAATTGACTCTTCTTGCCTTTTTGATAAAATAGCTAACACATTGGGCCAAAGAGGATATTCCCAACTTGCTTTTCTGCCTCTGGAAAAAGTCAGGTTTGAAAGGCCCAGATTGCCTTTCAGGTTGCCTTGGGTGAGCTCACTGGCTTCAGATGCGCGCGTTTTGAAATGTCTACTTCTGGTCCCAGGTTTCTCCAGGGCTGGGTCCTTGCAGCCTGGCATGAGAAGAAGCCGGTCAGCCAGGCCTCAGAGCAACCCACAGAGTCCTCTCCCCTTGCAGTTTCCACAGCACTCAAACCGGTGTTCAGGAGGCTGTGACCTCGTGGGCTGAACTGTGAGGTGGCTGCCAACTGGTCCAGGACTGACACTTCGTTGGGGAGAAGGAGATGTTAATGTGAGGCCTGTTGGTCTTTTCCATTTCGAAGGTGCGCCGGGAACCTGGGAGAATATGGGCCTCCTTAATAGCGCAGTGGCAGGGCTCTTGATGGGCTTGTGAAGGGCACCTGTGTTGGCGCAGAGTCCGAAGTGGGAAGAGTCCCTCTAACCTCTGGCGCTACTTTGGGAGTCAGGCCACCGGGTCCTGGAACATCTGTCCTGATCTCATGGTGGTCTCTGGGCGGTGCATAAACACCTCGCACGAGCTGAGCTGGTTCAGGGTTTCCAGAGAGACTGGCAACCTCGGAGGCTGAAAATTCGGTAAGCAGAGAGGCCGGAGAAGAATCAGGCTAAATCAACCTCAGGCGAACCACTTCTCTATGCTTCACTTTAGCTACCGCTGGCAGGTCGCGGACTGGGCTCCGGGCCCCCAGAGCGGGCGAAGGCCCCCGTGTCGCCCATATCACCTCTGGTCTATCACTTTCGGCTCCCGGAACTACTAGGGGAGGGTCCTGGGCGAAAGGCAAGCAGGAGACCGACTGATCCTGCTGGACCAGCCAACAACTGCCAACGAAGTTTGAGGGGGGTACACCCTGGAGAAGACTTCAATGCCTGCGACAAAGCACTCCGGTGGATGAACTTCTTTCCAGCGAGAACCGGAACAGTTTGCTTTGACTTTTCTTTCCCCTCCAGGGACTTCCTTCCAGAGATCTGCGGCTCCTCAAGCCATGGGGGTGGGGTCGGGAGGGAAAGGGGACTGCAAAGAAGTACCCAAGCCTTGGTGTCCAGCTTGTGACATCGCGCGCTTTTGATGATACTAAGAGAAGTTACAAGCATCGCTGGCGGAAGTCTGACGGAGCCCAACACGTGGGACGCTTGCCCGGTCCTGTTCAACACAGAGAACTGTTTGTCTGGAAAGTACAGTCCAATCCCCCTCCCACAACACACACACCCTCGGCGCCCACCGCCCCACGTGTATGTTCCGGGTTGTTCTGGTGTCCTGCCAAGCTCGGTTGTGGGAGGAAGCAGTAAGCGCAGGGCGGGTTTTTTTTCACTCGGCAAAAGTTATAGCCCGAGGAGAACTTCCAGGTCACCAGTGGGAGCTTCAAGCGGCTTGTCAAGCGGGTGGGCCTGGAGCGTGTGCGCCACCCACTGCCTCCCTGGGAGGCCGCCCAGCCTGGCCCAGGGTCACAGCGCCGCCTGCTCCTCCGCGGGCGAGCAGGGGGGTGGGACACGCGGCCGAGCGGGTTTGGTCAGTCCCACGCCCCGCCCCAGGAGCTCGCTTTAGTCCGCAGTGTGTGGGTGCAGAAGTACGGGGAAGTTACCCCTCATCCCAGTCTCAAAGTACTGTGTCTGAAAGCTGAAGGCAGATTTTTTTTCTAGAGATAACAAAGACACTTTGTCACTTTGCGCGCTGCCTTGGTGCAAATCTTTAATTGCAAGTGGGGGTGGGGGATCGAGTGTCCCGAGCAACCCAAGCGCGAGTCTCCAGGCGGCAAGGCCCCCTTTGATCAGGAAAATCCAATTATTTGTGTATATACATTTCCCACATAGTGATTACTTCATTAATTGTCCCGCCTTTATCTCCTCCCTTCCCATCCCCCCTAATAATCAGTTCTTTTATCCAGACCAACAAACACACCATAGGAGCTTTGTGGATTCAAAGGATTTGCTTTCGCTTCTGAAAGAGCCGCTATTCTTTGATGATTGGGTAGCGGCAAACTTCAAAGCCATAAATCTTTCCTCTGACTGGCTGGCGGCCCAGCAAAGCCCTTATCAAATTCTTGGAGGTGATTCTGAAGCTCTCAGACCGCGAGCGGGGCGAGCGAGCGGGGCGCGGGTGGGGAGGACTGGGAGGCACTCTGGGCGGCCGATCGTCCTCGCCTTCGGGTGTCCATGCCTCGGCAGCGGCCGCGTCCCGCTCCACGGCGAGTGGCCTTCAAGCAGTAACCATGGCCGCGGTGGCCGTCCTCCGGAACGACTCACTGCAGGCCTTCCTCCAGGTCAGGGCAGGGCCCAGAGCGGGCGGGAGCAAGTGGGAATGGCGTAGTCGGGTCTAGGCGGGTACTTTGAGCATCTTAAAATCTCAAAAGGACGCTCCCGCTTAAGGGTGCGACTGGAGTCAGACCTACCTACGCGCACTCACGCCAAGTTGATACCTAATCTGGTGTGTGTGTGTGTGTGTGTGTGTGTGTGTTGCCTTTCGGGAGTATGTGGATGTCAGAATGGCAGGAAATTGAGTTCACCTTGCTGGACTCTCCTGCTGACTTCAGCCTAGGATGGGCTAAGGAGGAAAAGCAGTAACTACTTGGAAAAGAGCTTATAAAATACTAGCGTAGACACCCCCACAGCCCCACTGTGGGTGTTTCTAGTTATTCCAAACCCTCTGCCTCATTTGCACTTCCCTTAAAAGATGCTTGGCATCTCTTTGAACCAAATAGTTTAACGGGAAGCGACCGCGCACCAGGGGTAGCACTGGCGCTGAAAGTTTCTCCGGGACCACTGGGTGCGCGCGGGATGCTGTGAGGTCTGGGGGGAGGGACGGCCAGGCAGAGGAGGGGCGGGGGTATAATAGTGGGGGTGGCAGCCCTGCCCTGAGTCGGCGCTTGAAACGCTAACCTTTTGTCTCTTCCACCCTCCCTCGCCGCCGCCCATGCAGGACCGCACCCCCAGCGCCTCCCCGGACCTGGGCAAGCACTCGCCCCTGGCGCTGCTGGCCGCCACCTGTAGCCGGATCGGCCAGCCTGGCGCTGCGACGGCACCCGACTTCCTTCAGGTGCCCTATGATCCGGCGCTGGGTTCACCCTCCAGGCTTTTCCACCCGTGGACTGCCGACATGCCCGCGCATTCGCCGGGCGCCCTGCCGCCCCCACACCCCAGCCTGGGGCTGACGCCACAGAAAACACACCTGCAGCCATCCTTCGGGGCAGCCCACGAGCTCCCGCTCACGCCCCCCGCGGATCCGTCCTACCCTTACGAGTTCTCGCCCGTCAAGATGCTGCCCTCGAGCATGGCGGCTCTGCCTGCCAGCTGCGCGCCCGCCTACGTGCCCTACGCCGCGCAGGCCGCATTGCCCCCGGGCTACTCCAACCTGCTGCCCCCGCCACCACCGCCGCCTCCACCGCCCACTTGCCGCCAGTTGTCCCCCGCCCCAGCCCCGGACGACCTCCCCTGGTGGAGCATCCCACAATCGGGCGCGGGGCCGGGGAGTTCCGGAGTTCCAGGGACCAGCCTCTCCAGCGCCTGTGCCGGGCCTCCCCACGCTCCCCGCTTCCCTGCCTCAGCGGCCGCTGCTGCGGCGGCGGCGGCTGCCCTGCAACGGGGTCTAGTGTTGGGCCCGTCGGACTTTGCACAGTACCAGAGCCAGATCGCCGCGCTGCTGCAGACCAAGGCCCCCCTGGCGGCCACGGCCAGGAGGTGCCGCCGCTGCCGCTGCCCCAATTGCCAGGCGGCTGGCGGTGCCCCCGAGGCGGAACCGGGCAAAAAGAAGCAACACGTGTGCCACGTGCCGGGCTGTGGCAAGGTGTACGGCAAGACGTCGCACCTGAAGGCGCACCTGCGCTGGCACACGGGCGAGCGGCCGTTCGTGTGCAACTGGCTCTTCTGCGGCAAGAGCTTCACGCGCTCCGACGAGCTGCAGCGGCACCTGCGGACTCACACGGGCGAGAAGCGCTTCGCCTGCCCGGAGTGCGGCAAACGCTTCATGCGCAGCGACCACCTCGCCAAGCACGTGAAGACGCACCAAAATAAGAAGCTCAAAGTCGCGGAGGCCGGGGTGAAGCGGGAGAACCCGCGGGATCTATGAGCGCACCGGGACACTTCCGAGGCCACTCCTGCCCAGGACATCCTTCCCAGCACCTTTGCTGGCACGCCCGGGTACTTGCCATCGAGGTAGCTGAGAGAGAGGAAACTTTTAAAATGAACTTTTTTATTGGTCCTCTTCCAGAAACGAAGTCCTGCCGTCCGGCCCTAGAGCGGAGGGCAGGGCAGGCAGGGCTGGAAACTGGGTGGTAGTTGAGAACCCCAAGTTACCCCAGGAGGATTCCAAAGTCTGAGCCATCGCCTGCCTGGGAGACTTACTTTAGGGGATTCTACCCAGGGCTGGCCTGGCTTGTGGGAATCGCTGCTGAAAACAAAACAAAGCAAAACAAAACAAAACAGAAGGACCTTGGAAGGTTTAAAAACAGGGCTTAAGTTTTTACTAGGCCCGATTCGGACTTTGTACAGGTTATTTAATAATAGCTTTGTTAAAGAGTAATTATAATTATAACGTTAATAAATGTTTCTGTTCTCAGCTCCACGCAGAGCTACAGCATGGTACGTTTCTGTAAAGGGATCAGCAGTTGGCAGCGTGAAAATAAATATGTTCATTCAAGGGTCTCCTCGGGAAGACCCCTGCCGAGCTGGTCTCCTCTGATCTTTTCTTCTTCCTGGAGTCTTCACTGAGAGGTCAGGTTTCACCAGGGATCTGATGGTTCCTGTGTGCTGCCTGTGTCACTGGCGATCTTTGGTTTCTAAAAGTTTAGGCAAGCACATACTGGATGCATGGGCAGGCGCAGAGTAGTCAAGTTTCCTTGGTAAAGAGGCTAAGGCAAGATTTGCCATTTCCAGTTTAGGTTTCTAGAATTTAGTGTGTTGTTTGCTTTTTAAATTTGATAACCTGCTGCACAGAGACTGAGGCAAATTTCTTGCTGTTTTGCAGTTGTTTATATTCTTGGGTCCCTTCGGAGGAGCTATGTTTTCTCAGGGCCTTCTCCCAGGTGAGATTTTTAGAGTTCAATAGAGAAGTTGGCAGCTCCTACATAGAGTGACCTGTGCCAGGGTAACATCAAAAAGGTTGCTGTCAGTCTTACAGCATTCCAGCCTGGCCATACTCTACTTGTTTGCTAATCTTAACAAGCCTTTCACGCAGCTATAGATGGGCCAGTTTTAATTCTTCGTGTAGCTGGGGTTTTCTTTTGAATCACCCAGCCAGGCAAATTTTCTCAGGGAAGAACCAGAAATGCTTGCTCATAGCCTAGAAACGTAAGATTATACAGGTGTGTCATCTTTAACTATTAAAAGTTTGAAGTCTTTTTTTTTT
>JADRCC010313953.1:0-10504 GCA_019843855.1 Hylomyscus alleni | reverse complement strand
CACCCACATTCTATACTCTGTTCGAATACACCACCCCAGGTGAGAGTGACTGGAACGTGGGCAGAATGAAGTAGAGATGAGATCACAGTTGTGGAGGAGATTTGGACTCAGGTTCTGGAAGACATCAGGCAAGACTTCACACCATGTGGGTTGTTGCAATTGCCCCTGGCAGCATGGATAATGTCTTGATGCTACAAGGACATCCACAAAGTTCTCTTCCAAGACAATTCTAGCTTTTCTCCACATCCTTGAATCTCCACTTACGCCCTTTCTTCCCTGACTCCTAGTAAAGCACACACCTCAGTTACTGAAATAAGGCATCTATGAGCCATGAGGAAGGCCACAAAGGATTGGAGGGGGCCGAGAAAAAGTTAGGAAGGTAACACCATTGATGCTAAAGGTGACATTGTTTAGGCTTTATGCAGATTCCATTTATGATGCTGAATGTGCCCAGCCCTCAGCTTTTTTGAGCTGTGGATTTCAGTGACTGACTTCTACCTTCCTCCATGAGACTAGCAGCAACTAGTTATGTCTGTGTATAACTCTTGCACATTCTCTCATGAATTACTGTCATAAGAATACAGAAGTTCAGCACTTTGATACTTCAAAATAAAACCAATGTTGTGGTTCTAGTCATGTACCAGACTATTTTGAGGTCCACACCAAGGCCCTCATCAGATCTCCATTCTATTGCACCCCTCCCCTTTTTTTCTTTTCTCCATAGAGCATCAGCAAACTAGAGGCATCTCAGTTCCTATGCCAAGGGTTGTTCTAAAAAGCTCTACCAGTGTGTTAGGTTCTCCTCAAACTCAGAAGTTGTAAGTATGAATTCCATGACTCTCGCTTTCTTTTTGCCTTCGCTGTATATTTGCATTTGTGGCTGTCCTTATTTGTACATGAATATCCCTTAGGTTATAGCACTTTGCTTAGCTCCACAAGACAGAATCACCTTTGGACGGCATTTCTCTTATCATGGTTTCCTTAAACTCTGATGCCTAAATGATTTTTAAGTGAAAATGTACTTATATGTAAAGACTATAAAAACCAATGAGTATTCAAGAATTAAAACACACATAATCCCTTTTTGAAATGAGAAAATAAGAAAAAAGGAGTAGGAGGAGGAAGAGGAACCGGAGAAGGAGGAAGGGGAGGAGCAGGAGGAGGAGGAGGAGGAGGAGGAGGAAGAGGAGGAGAAAGAGAAGAAGAAGGAGGAGGAGGAGGAAAAGGAGAAGAGGAAGAAGAAGGGAAATGCCCTACATTTATTAGTAATAGTATATAGTACAAAGATGTGTAGGCTAGTGTAGGCATAATTCAGATACTCGAGATCCATATCCATGCTGCGATGACAATGTGTGCATGTCCTGTTCAGCACTGGTGTAACACATGAGCTTCTGAATGCAAACTCCTAGTGCTGGGATTAGAGAGGTTTAATCCCCTTCACCATTGCTGGGATTTCAAGTCTGCATCTCCATATCTGCTTGTAACATGGGTTCTAGAGACAGAAATTCAGATCCTGGTGTACTGGGGGGTATTGATTCAACCATCTTCCCAGTCCTATGGTGCTTATATTTTTGTTTTGTCTTGTTCTTGTTATTGTTTACTTTTTAGCCATTTCTATCTCCTTGTTGTTTCATCTAATGAAGATCTGCATTTACCATCAGCTTCTCCTGCTGTAGCAGCTGCTACTCTCCATCAGATTCTACAAACAAAGCAGTAGCTTCCATTCAGTCAGTCCTTTACTTTACAGCAACTTCCTTTAGAAAACAATCTCTGGGAACCCTTTATGTCCAAATTAGAAGTCACATATTTGTCACTTGACCCATTTCATCACCCCACACTCATCCAAGAAATATCTACTGAGTTTCTCTGATATGGGCCAAAATAAAAACTGAGAGCACATTCACTGGCATTACACAAATTTCCTCAGAGATAATTCTAAAAAAAAAAAAAAAAAGTTTTAAAAAATTTGGTCGACAGTTTCAGAGGCTAATTTTATTTACTCCTCATTTTTATCATCCATAAATATTAACAAGTGATGACTATCTTCTTTGTTCCTGATCAGGGAAATTGAATTTCATGAACTACTGACAAGATTGATTTTATTTTAGAACAGAATATTGGTCTGTCTTTTCAGTAGATTCTTTTTTCTCATTCTGCTTGGTAGTTGTATTTTTGCAAGGGGAAAGAATGTATACCTGGGAAGATTTAAAGATGTGAACATTTTTATAATAACCCAACCACAATACATAAAGTAGAATGTGAAATGACTTCATGTCCCATAGGTAAACGAATAAGGATCTATTTTGTAGACTTCTAAAACAAATCCTTCAGTTGCCCGGGATCCTTGGAGTAAACATGTCATATAAAGTCAATAAACATATAAATAAATAATAGACTGAGGCAGCTATGCAGATGGAAAGGGTGAAAGGTAAGAGAAGGCTCCATGCTAGAGGCATGAGAGGTAGTCAAATGCTATTGTTTTGAACAATTTTTTAATTAATTTTAAGTGTTTGTGTCTGTCTGTCTCCATCTCTGTGTGTGCTCGTCTCTGTCTCTCTCTGTTTTCTCCCCCCCCAGCACCCAGTGTGTGAGTGTGTGTATGTGTGTGTGTGTGTGTGTGTGTGTGTGTGCGTGCGTGTGTGTGTGTGCAATGACCTGCATATGAGGGTAGATGCCTGAAGGAGGCTGAAGATTCCCTTGAACCATAGTGACAGGCATTTATGAGCTACCTGATGTGGACACTGGGAACTGAACTTGAGATTTGGTCCTCTGGAAGAGCAGTTGGCACTCTTAATGCTGCATACCATACCATCCTCCTTTCCTTGTTGGATCAACACATGCAAAGTGAATGGCAGTGGTCAATGAATAAAGGCCGCAATAACCGACATCAACACAGATGATTAAATAAATGGGAAGAGTCTACAACTGCTCCTATAGTGTCTTAGGCAACATTCTTATAAATGGTTCTGCTCTAGTGACCACTGCGGTGGAGTGAAATTATATGCTACTAAGGTTGATGAATTTTGGACAATTCTTTTACAGGGAACGTTTCTGAGCCCTGATCGAGCAAGCCAACAGAGGAAGCTGTCCTCTCTGTTGAACTCAGTGCCTGACTAGTTTAACTTGGCATATGCAGTTAACTGAAGAGATCTTCCTCTTGATTAAAAGAAGAAGAAAAATAGTTCAGAGACTGAGGAGACAGCTTACCCAGAAAAGTACTTGCTATGCAAATGAGGACTTGGGTTCTCTTCCCAGGTCCCACTTAAAAACAGTGCTAAGTGAGGAAGCACACATTTGTAATCCAGGTGCTATGGAGGTGGAGACAGGGAGATCACTAAAGTTCTCTGGAAACCAGCCTTGCTTACTTAACTCTAGGCCAACAAGAGACCCTCGAGAGAGTGCTCTATGGTTGAGAGGACATGCTGTTCTTCCAGAGTACTGTGACTTGGTACTCAGCAACCTCTTAATCGTTCACAATCTTCTGTCACTTCAATTTCAGAGGATCCAGTGCCCACTCCTGATCTCTAAAGGCACAAGATGCACATAAAATAAAGATAAGTCATTTTACAAAAGAAGAGAACAGTATCCATGAGACAACATCCAGGTTGTCCACTGTACATACATGTACATGAATCTCCATACATATATGTTGAATCATGAGTACACACATACACAATTTTCTAACAATGAAAACTGGTATATTATCTGAAAACTTAGACCTGGGACTGTCTTTGTAACTCCTTGGGGACAGTCACCCTTGAATCTGCTTCATAGGCAAATCTTTTCTTCAAAGAGTGTCTTATGTTAAAGCCTGTTTCCTAAAAACTAATAAAAAGAGACTTGCTTATGCCTCACAGGAGCCCCATCTGTATGACTAAGGCTCTGAACTTATAGATGGAGATCATCTAGGAGCAGAGTCTGGAAGCTAAGAGGACTGGGTAAAATCTCACAGTTAGATAGACACAGAGGGAAAAGCAGGAGGTGGATACCCTGCTCCAGTATCAGCTGAAGAAGTCTTTAAAGGCCCCATGCAGGTAAACCACATGCAAATGTACCTAAACGTATGGATGGGTCTGAAGGAAACCTAACGTTCTGCATTTCTAACTACTTCTCAGCTTGTTGTGATAAATATTAATAGGCGGTTTCTATCTCGCCTTTGATCATTTAGTTCCAAAATAAAAGAGACAAAACCTTTATATTTATAATAAGCCTTAACAACATTAGAGCTGGGCAGATATCAACCTTCTAAACTATTTTGTCTACTTTCCTGTCAATAAGCCAGAGGTATAATTTGCCATTTTCTGCCTGGGTCACTCTCACTCCAACTGGCCATCCCTCATGACCATATTGTCGTGATTTACCTTGCCCAAGGCATTTTCTTTTCTCTTCTCCTCTCTCCTTTTTGTTCTCCCTTCCTCATGGTCCTCCTTCAACCCCAATCCTGGTAACCAAAGTCCCACCCACCTCTCTTCTGCCTAGCTATAGGCGATAGGCATCTTTATTCAACCAATAGTTTTAAATTGAGGAGCAAGGTTACATAGCATCACTTGGTGTACTTGAGGATGTTCTACTCCCTAAGGCAATCAGATCTTGGAGGACAGTATTTAGCATTATAATACATAGCAACAGACCAAACTTCAAGTCAGATAGTGTGAATGTTGTTTCTACAAGAAACAGAGATAGAGAAAAAAGAAGGCTCCCAGACCAACACAGTCAGAAGTTGAGCAAACCTTCAAGGAGGATGTCTGAATTACCAAACTATCCATAAAATGTCATCAGCTCAAGGTTGAAGATGTAGTTCAGTAGGTAGAATGTCTACTTAGCATCCACACACCCCTGAGTTCTATCCACAGTACTATGTAAACTAGGCAGAGTAGTAAGAGATGGAAAAAACAGAAGTGCTGGCCACAGAGCAAGTTTGAAGCTAGGCAGAGATGCATTAAACTTTTTCTCAACAACGACGACAATAATAATAGTAATTAAACATTTCATAAAATCAAGTTAAACTTCACATTCTCTCAATACAGACTAATCTAGTGCATTGGTTGTTTTTATTAATCTGACATAAGCCAGGATAAACTGGGGAAGGGGAACTTTAAATTTAGAAAATTCCTTCAATTGGAATGGCCAATAGGCAAACCCAGGGGGCATTTTCTTAATGAGTGACATGTGAGGGCCCAGCCTACTGTGAGTGGTCCTGGGAGGTAAAGGAATAGAAGCCACAGAGTGAGCAGTAAGTAGGGACTCCTCGTGGTCTCTACTTCAGCTTCTGCTTCCAGGTTCCTGTCTGGAGCTCTTGTCATGGTTTTTTTTTTTTTTCCTTAAAAGATTCTAACCTGAAAGTTTAAAAATGCTCCTTCCATCCCTATAGCTTTTGATCATTGTCCTTATCACAACAATAGGAAAACAAATTAGGGTGTCTGAATTTGAAAGTATAGGGAGGATTCTGAGCAGCATAGAAATGGAGAGGAAAATGTACCAGTCCAAAATAGAACACTAACTAATCTTTGCAGAAGTAATTCAAAAGCCAACAAAGATCATCTTAGACATGAAAAAATTTGAAACTAGTAATCTTATCTATATGTTCCGTAACATTTTACATATTTGGGGGAAGGCTCTATCCATGAAATGAATGCAGGAGATGGCAAGCCAGCAACTGCCTATGGAAAGATTATTTGGTTACTAGAAGCAAAACCTTAAAAGTCCTACATGCTCCCTTTGTGGCTCTGTCCATAGAAAACAGATCATGGCTGTATTACCCCTTCATAACATGGTGCTGACCCCATCAGGGTGAGTAGCACTAACCTTTCTTGTCAAACTTTAGGTAGCCCGTCATCTTGCTGTGATCTATCTGAGGCAGCCAATCAAATGGTTTTCAGATTAAAAATAACTTAATGTGTTTTCATTTCAATAGAGTATTTATATTCAAATAATGACCTTAGAAATTATATGCAAATGAGTGATAAAAATATGAGGAGAGTGTCTCATGGGATTTCTTATAGCCTCTATTATTATACAATGAATACAGGCTCTGATTTCTTACCAGAGGTACTACTGCTTCTGACATTAGAGGAAGAAGGGGAGGTGGGAACAAGGTAGAGAAAGAAGAGGGAGGAAAAAGATGGAGAAGGGGAAGGAAGATGAGTAAAAGGAGAAGGTTGTAATAGGAGAAGGGGAGGAGGAAGAAAGTGCAAAGAGGAGGAGGTAGGAGGAGAGGAGAAGAAAGAAGAGAGAGAAGGGGAAGAGAAGGAAGAGTAAGGAGGGAAAGAAGAAAGAGAAGGAAGAAGATGAGAGGAGAAGAAGAAATAAGGGGAGGTGAAGAAAGAGAAAGAATGGGAAGAGGAGTAGAGAAAGGAAAATAAGATGAGGAAGAAAGAGAGGAGGAAGGTGGGGAGGAGGGGGAAGAAGATCAAGGAAGAGTGAGGTTGGAGGGAAGAAGAAGATGAACCTTTCCAGGAAACTTACACTGCTCAAACCCTAAGAATTCATTTAGTATAGAACACACATGGTATGCACTCTCTGATATGTGGTTATTAGCCCAGGAGATCAGTATACACGAAGTACAACCCACAAGAAACTCAAGAAAAAGGAAGACCAAAATGTGGACATTTCATTCCTTCTTAAAAGGGGGAACAAAATATCCACGCAAGGAGTTGCAGAGACTAACTATGGAGCAGAGACTGAAGGAAGGGCACTCCAGCCTGATATAGCTGTCTTCTGAGAGGCTCTGACAGTAACTGACTAATACAGAAGTAGAGACTCACAGCCATCCATTGAACTGAGTACAGAGTCTCCAATGAAGAAGTTAGAGAAAGAACCAATGGAGTTGAAAGGTTTGCAGCCTCTTGGGACGAACAACAATATGGACTGACCAATGCCTCAGAGCTCCCAGGGACTCAACCACCAAGGACTATACATGGTGGGACTGATTGTTCTGGCAGCATATGTATAGTAAAGGATTGCAAAGTCAGTCATCAATGAGAGGAGAGGCCCTTGGCCCTGTGAAGGTTCTGGGCCCCAATGTAGGGGAAGGACAGTGCGAGAGGGTGGGGTGGCAGACATGGGGAGGGGGGAGGCAACAGGGGTTTGTTCTAGTTGTTTTTGTTTGTTCATTAAAAATAAATTTAAAAAAAAGAAAGAAAAAGAGAAGAATGCACATTGTTTTAAAGGGGATCTTCAATATGCCTTGCCTTTTGTCTAAAAATTTTAGTCCTATTTTCTCTTTTATTTTGGTTTTACTTCTTGAAGGCTTGTAGACTTAAGTCCAGTACAAAAAATAGGAAAATCTTGCATTTGCAACTTTAGGATATTATAGTAGTAACTTAAGCAAACATAAAAAGACAAATACTACCTAATTCACCTACACATAAAACCAAAGAACACTGCACTCATAGAAATAGAGTGGCTGTTGCCAGAAACATGCAGGGAGGAGGAAGGAGGAAGTGTTCAAAGACTACATACACACTCGAGTATAGGATGAATGGGGTCTGGAAACCATTGTCCCATGATGTGAATATTGTTAATAATAATACATTATATACTTGATATTTACTAAGAGAGAGGGTTTTTTCTTGGACCTGGCCATTGAGCCCAAGACTTACTTAGTCTGAGAACACTCTAGAGCTACAGCCCCAGCCCTACAAGTAGAATTTGGCAAAATAAAAGAAAACAACAACAACAACAAAAAAAAGAATTCAGTTAGTAACCATAGTTTAAAATGGACAAGGGAAACTTCATGACATTCTCTATCTAATGAAGATCTCACTGAGTCAATGTCAAGGATTCAGAAGGTCTGGAGTTAGAGAAAGCACTTATTTAGGGAATCTAACAGAAAACTGATTCTTATCCACAAAGTTCTGGTGTGGATATAACAGAAGTGGAAAGGACGACTTGCTTCCTCTGGCTCTACCTGTGGCAGTTCAGTCCTGAAGATTTAAATTACTCCCACAACAGATACCAACTAAAGGTTGACCATGTTTGAATGTCAAGTATCGATAAAACAAAACTTTCAAAGACCCCAGCAATTTGTCACCTCAAGAAAGCTCCATTCCATTTGGTGTTTGCAAATGAAGCAATTTTCTGAACTTAATCTGAAAAAAACAAAAAACAAAACAAACAAAAAAATAATAGCTTAAACAGTTTAGAAGACACATTAGTGTTGCATTCTTGTAAGCTGGTAAAGTAAAAAGAAAATTGAATAATGAAAGAGATATTTTGTTCTGCTCAATATTACATTAACTGAAATCAAATTACTAATACAACCTTGTTGCCATAGGAACTGAAATACCCCTACAGTCTGATAGAAGACATTTTACTCTAGTGTACATAATCTACCCTTCTTGAAGTACATGAACGGTTACTGTCCAAAGAGTGAAACTTAAATACAGAAAACCCAGCTTTACTAATCTGCCCTGGAGCAAAGACAGCCTTGGTAATAGTTATAATAGAAATAAAAACAGATTCATCAGCACATGGAGAAAAAATAGCCACATGGAAGGAAGGACTCTGCAATGGAAACCAAGGGCCTTGATAGAGATGATTCTCTGATTGAAGGTATGATGGCTGAATTTGTATTTCCCAACTCTACCACACTATCCACAAGCTGGATTACAGACCCCATGTAACTTTCTCCTGAGTCCACTGTTGTTAACAAGAGTTCAATTATCCTGAGGTCAGGGGTCCCTAAAAAAGGATGGGAGATGATATAAGAAAACCACTTTGTTCCATTAGGCCATTACACAGGAACAGGTGGCAAATTTTCATCTCCTTGTGGTATTTTCTGTCCCCAGTTAAGTTTTCATTTCTTCCAAATATAATCTATCTCCTCTGGCAGGGCATGAGTCACTCTCTACCTGTTACCCCACGAGGAGCCAAGGAAGTTAGAGTACACACTGCTTCACATTATTACATGGGGTGCGCGTGTGTGCGTGTGAGGGGTCAAAGGACAATTTTCAAAAGTTGGTTCTCTCTGTATACAATGAGAGAGAATCCAATTTGGTTTATCTTTCTTTGCAGTAACTGTCTTTACTCACTGTGCCACTTCAATACCCTCAAATAATTTAATAGATACTGCCCACTTTTCTTTTTATTCATTGGTTATTTTATTTATTTATATTTCAAATGTTATCCCCTTTCCTTGTTTCCCCTCTACAAACCCCCTATTTTCTACCCTGTGCCCCCTGCTTCTATGAGGGTGCTCCCTTACCCACCCACCCACTCCCACCTTAGTCCCCTAGCATTCTCCTATGTTGGGTCATCAAGCCTCCACAGGATCAAAGGCCACGCCTCCCATTGATGCCAGATAAAACCATCTTCTGCTACACATGCTGCTGAAGCCATGGGTCCCTCCTTGTGTACTCTGTGGTTGTTGGTTTAGTCCCTGGGAGTTTGGGTGAGGAGGTTTGTTTGTTTGATATGCTTGTTCTTCCTATGGGGTTGCACAACCCTTCAGCTGTTTCAGTCCTTCCCCTAACTCCTCCATTGGGGTCTCTGCACTCAGTCTGATGGTTGGCTGAGAGCATCCCCAGCTGTATTGGTCAGGCTCTGGAACAGCCTCTCAGGGGACAGCTGTACCAGGTTCCTGTAAGCAAGTACTTCTTGAATCAGCAGTAGTTTCTGGGTTTGGTGTCTGCAGATAGGATGAATCCTTCGATGGGGTAGTCTCTGCATGGCCTTTCCTTCGGTCTCTGCTCCACTCTTTTCCCATGCATTTCCTTTTGACAGGAGTTATTCTGGGTTAAAATTTTTGAGATGGGTAGGTGGCCCCATAGCTCAACCAGGATAGTTATAGCTATCCACTTGATAGGGTCTCTATAGGTTCTCTCTCTCCTTTGTTGGGTATTTCAGCCAATGTCACTGTTGGGTCCTTTAATATACATTGTTTATCGATGACTTGTCAAAGCCAATTTCTTTATTTGCAGCTTAAATGAGCAATTATTTATATAAAAATGGCTTTATCAAGCATTTAGCTGAAATCTCTATTTGGTAGCCATGTATTTAATAGGTAGTACTTTTAAAGTACTGGGGACTCCTTTTCTTGGTTTACTACAATATCAGCAGTGCGATGCAGAGCCATACAGAGAGATCCTGGGATAAACACAAAGCACAGGCTTCAGAAACTCAATGGAATTTCCAACATGAAAATTCTCTCCGTTTATGATAAATGTGGGCTCTGAAAACACACGGTCATCACAAAAAATTACAGATGTAAGGGGTATAGCGATGGTACTGGATTAGAAATTGTACTGGGATGAAATCATGAATTTCAAGCTAACTTCTTACTTTTACCCTGTACGTCTGTTTCTGTATGTTAATAGATAAGCAGGAACACATGGAGGACAAAGGACAATATTAGGTATACCTCGGGAACTGCCTACCTTACTTTTTCAGACAGTATCTCTTACTGACTTGAAACGTATCAATTATACTAGACTGAATGCTCTGAGAAGCCGAGTCCACCTGTCCTGCCTTGAGCACTGAGATTCTAAGCACAGCCCCCCCCCCC
>JADRCC010313951.1:0-29193 GCA_019843855.1 Hylomyscus alleni | reverse complement strand
GGGTCAGAAGGAGAGGAGAGCAGGAATGCCAACCTTCCCTGGTGCAGTTATAGGTGCAGATCACAAGGACAATGCGCCCAGATGAAGTTCTTGACAGAATAAATTTGGTAAAAGAATGTAATTCTTTTTCAGTGTGCAATGTGGTCGGATTAAGCACTCTGATCTTCTTCCTTACTGCCTTGCCCATCTTCAACATTTAATCTCAATATAACTCTCTGCCTATATCAAACCACCTGTTTTGTAAGACAAAGATTTTGAGCCTCCAGAGAGGAGTCTGCTCAACATTCATTTGCCTGCTTCCTTCAATGGTCACTTGTTTTCCTCTTTGGCATTTTTTCATATTCATTTATCAGAATGATTGGCTCAGCTTCTGTCTGATGCTTAAATCTCAGTCTTGAATGAGTGTCTTACACTTGCTTGTGTTTTTTATCCTCACTGATATGTATTCAGTATTCATGTGAAATCTTAGGGAGTTTGTGAGAAAGGGAAAAGCACTGTGACATTAAAGGTAACCAAGAAAGTGTGTTTTAGGTAATCTCTACAGGTCTAAAAAACCTGGAATCTCTCAGGGTGATCCTCTTGATCTCTCAACCATTACTAGAATCTTGGAGGAAAGCAGAGAATGAGGGATAGGGTGTTTCACTGTAACAATAGAAAAAAACTTCATTGTATCTACATCAGTTGCTACCGGCTCCTACTCAGATGAACAACCTACAAATAGAAACAGGATGCTGTTAATGGAGTCTCTGGCTGGTTCTTGGGGGACTTTCAGATAAACATACACAAGGACAACAGGATGGGAATTCTATAGCTCCACTTAACTCTCTTAGGAATTTGATTAGTGCCTGTTGGAAAGACTAGTGTGTTGAGAAATATTGATGCACAGAAATCACCTTAGTCATCTCAGAGTGGCCGATGAACATTTCACCTGGAAGCCTTGGCCTATCCATTTACTGAGTCACTAATTCATTTTACAGATATTTGTGTGCCTCCTAACCTCTTTCTCTAAGGTTCAGGATACAGTTGCTATTACAGAAACATGCTGATGGATGATTCAGTAAGACTCTCATTGTGAAACATGCCAAAGGAATGAATGTATTACTAAAACAAATCTTTATGTATTAGGTTTTAGAAGCCTGGCTATTTGTGCTGACCTACTTTACGTAAGACCTCATACATTTCCTTACTTCTGTAGCCTGCAAATACCTGACCATCTATTTCTAAGTTCCGACACCTACTTGCCCTCCTCTTCAGCATGTGTTGATGCTTCAGTGGCTGAACTGGGGATAGGCAGATGCTCTCTGCTTCTTTTCATCCATGATGTTCAACATTTTATTTTAGATTTTCTCCATTTTCTCCATTTCTCCAATGTCTGGTTTCATTCCTTTTCTCCATCAATCTTTGCAGCATTTAGCATATAGCATGCTATCAACTTCCACTCTTTATTCTTACTCAGCTTCAATAAATTCATCCTATTTGATAAACCCTGAATTTAGCTATAGGTTGTTCAATAGTAAATATGACATATTTGACATCAACCCTACAGTTAAATCTTGCATTTTCTGCAGGATAATAAGAAAAAATTAGCTTCAGAGTCTTCATCCCTAGTCATAGAGTACAGGTCATATTGTTAGAGTTTCTCACTGTAGCAATCTGAGAAAATCATTAAAATGGAAAGGATATAGCATTTATTTTAGCAAATTAATGAAGAGATTTGTTTTCACACAATGACAAGAATATAGGATAATGAAAAATTTCAACTCATCTTCTCATACAGGAAGCATAGCTGAATGTAATAGAAAGGACCATCACAAAATGTGAATCCCAAATCATCTATTTCCTCTAACCAGACTCTACTTGACAGGATTCTGCAACCTGGTAATAATGTATCCAAACTGTGATTACATAAATGGCTTAAAAAATTGATCATGTCAAAGACCTCACAGGCTAATTGTCTCAGTAAATGTCCTCACAGATACACCAGAAATAATCTTGAGGAAATTTTAGACTCTTCAGATAATCAAGAGACTAGGATTATACATCACTGACTGAAAGTGCTTCTGCACCACAATGTCCTTTTCTACTGTGTTCACACACACATACACACACCCACACACACCCACGCACACGTATACACACACTTGGGCTTCTTTATCCTTTTGGAAAGTTCATATGTTTGGTGTTATTTTTAACAATTCTGTAGCTTCTGAAATTAAGGTTGTCTGGAATTTGCATTTCTGTACTTTTTCTAATATATTTCCTATTCAAACTAAGAAAGTAGACAGTAATGATTTTGAGAAGCCAATCTAGTATCCACAGCCTGTTTACTGTTTCAGGTGAGTATCAAAACATTTATAAGTATGAATATACTATAACATGTGTGTTTGTATATATTTAAACATATAGGCATACATATAAATATTTAAAATGATGATAACTCTCTTTAATGGTTCCATTTGTTAAATCATGGTCTGACAATATCTGTAGCCTTGCATCTACTTTCTACATAACACATCTAGGATTTCCTGCTAACTCTATCTGAATAATAATGGCCAAGTCATCTTATCTAGCTTCAGCTTTTTAAAATAATCATTCATTTTTATTTTGTGTATATGAGTATATTGTCTGCACGTTGTTTTTATAGCATATGAAGGCAGTACTTTTGTACACCACAAACAGCAAGATTCTCTAAAACTAAAGTCACTCTATTGTGAGGTGTCATGCAATCACTAAGAGTTGAACTCTGGTCCTCTGAAAAACAATAAGGATTCTTAACTGTTGAACCATCTCTCTAGTTCCTGTCTTCATTTTTAAAATTAGGCAAATAGGGACCTATGGAACGGGCTTAGTACTTAAAGGTGATTAGGATCACATAGTGAGAAAAGAAAATTGACTCTTGCAATTTTACATTTGACTTGCATACACATATTGAATAAATAATCTAAATAAAAGTAATACATACTTACAAACAATCTAAATATAACACAAGTAAAATTAGATAATTACAGTACCATGTACATGCTGTAAAACTTATTCGTCCTTAGGTGTTCCATGTTCTATAACAGCACAGATTTACTGTCTCCCAACCACCACTTTTAAGATTCAGAATATTTGGCTAATTTCCAGAAATCCCTTTGGTTTTTATTGATTATTGCCTCATATCAGTCTCTGATAAATACTACTTTCCCATTTTTCTATATTCTTGCATTGATACAAAAATGATATCTCCTTTTTTTTCTGTTTTCTGTTTTTCTTCTCTCTTATTTTCTTTCTTTTCCTATTTGATATTGTGGTAAGTACAAGGTCCTGTGATTTCTTGGGAAGTGCTCTACTAGAGTTAAGTTCAAAATCTATCTGATTGATTTATGATTGATATTGAGGTCACTTGTAGGGGCTGTTAATGACAGGCTATACACTTGTCAATTGAGCTAAGATTCTAGCATGTATACTATTTCAATTAGGCCAGCCCTGTTTATAATTATAAGTGTTGCTGTATATAATTGGAATCTTATTTATAGCTCAATAACACTTTATGATTAGAATAAAATTTAAACATTTGTTATTTGATGGGTATTTGAGTGATGTCTTAGTTAGGTTTTCTATTGTTGTGATAAAACACCATGGCCACAAACATCTTACAGTTCCAGATAACAGTTCATTACTGAGGAAATCAAGTTAGGAACTGAAGGAGAAGCCATGGGAGAACAACGCTTTCTGATCCTTGGTCCCATGGCTTACTTCATTTGCTTTCTTATGCCACTACAACCACGAGCCTAGGTTTGTCAGTCTCCATGGTTGGCTAGGCCCTCTCACATTATCCATTAATCAACAAAATCTTCAACAGACCAACTTAGTGGAGTTGTTTTCCCAATTAAGAATCCTTCTCTAATGATTCTAGCTTGTGTACAATTGACAAAACATTAAACAGAACACATATTTTAAAATGTTCTGCAGCATTCAAACATTTCTGTGTACAAGTTATTTCAGAACTTAACCGTGGTGTAATTTATTGTTTGACTTCCTCATGTGCAAATGTGATTCACATTCAATAAAAGTCTATGCTAGTTACTTTTCTCATTTACATAATCAAATACTTGTTAAACATAATTTCTGGAAAGAAGAATTTATTTGGGAATATAGTTTTAGGGGTACAGTTATCCATAGTGGGAAGCATGGTGACAGAAATGTGAAGAAACTGGTCATATTATACTTTTTTTATTAGATGTTTTCTTTTCTTTATTTACAATATCTCCTTCCCCAGGTTCCCCTCCAAAAGAAAAAAACAAAATAAAATAAGAAAAAAATAAAAAAATAAAACAATACCCCTTCCCTCCCCCTACTCACCACTCCACCCTCTCCCACTTCCTGGCCCTGGCATTCCCCTACACTGGGGCATAGAACCTTCACAGGGCCAAGATCCTCTCTTTCCCTTGATGAGCAACTTGGCTATCCTCTGCTATACACATGCTGCTGGAGCCATGAGTTCCCCCCAATGTGTCGTTTTCTTTGGAGTTTAGTCCCTGGGAACTCTGAGAGTACTAGTTAGTTCATATTGTTGTTCATGCTAAGGGACTGCAAACCCTTCAGCTCCTTGGGTCCTTTCTCTAGCTCCTTCATTGGGGAGCCTGTACTCAGTTCAATAGATGGCTGTGAGCCTCCACTTCTCTGTATTAGTTGGATACTGTCAGAGCCTCTCAGGAGACAGCTATATCAGGCTCCTGTCATCCAGCACTTGCCAGCATCCACAATAGTGTCTGGATTTGATGACTGAATATGGGTAGGATTCCCAGTTGGAGCAGTGTCTGAATTGTCCTTCATTTAGTCTCTGCTCCATAGTTAGCCTCTACAACTCCTTCCATGGGTATTTTGTTCCGCTTTTAAGAAGGAACAAAGTATCCTAATTTTGGGCTTCCTTCTTCTTGAGTTTCTTATGGTTTGTAGTTGGTACTTTGTGTAATTTGATCTGAGCTAATATCCACTTATCAGAGAATGCATATCATGTGTGTTCTTTTGTGATTGGGTTACCTCACTCAGGATGATATTCTCCAGGTCCATCCAATTCCCCAAGAATTTCATAAATTAATTGTTTTTAATAGCTGAGCAGTACTCCATTGTGTAAATGTACTGCATTTACTGTATTGATTCCTCTGTTGAGGGACATCTGAGTTGTTTCCAGTTTCTGACTATTATAAATAAGGCTTCTAAGAACATAGTGGAGCATGTATCCTTATTACTTGTTGGAGCATCTTCTGGGTATGTGCCAAGGAGTGGTATAGCTGGGTCCTCTGGTAGTACTATGTCCAATTTCTGGAAGAACCACCAAACTGATTTCCAGAGTGGTTGTACCAGCTTGCAATTCCACCAGCAATGAAGGTGTGTTCCTCTTTCTCCACAACCTCGCCAGCATCTCCTGTCACCTGAGTTGTTGATCTTAGCCATTCTGACTGGTGTGAGGTGGAATCTCAGGGTTGTTTTGATTTACATTTCCCTAATGACTAAGAATGATGAACATTTCTTTAGGTGCTTCTCAGCCATTTGGTATTCCTCAGTTGAGAATTCTTTGTTTAGCTCTGTACCCCATTTTTAATAGGGTTACTTGATTCTCTGGAATCTAACTTCATGAGTTCTTTGTATATATTGGATATTAGCCCTCTATCAGATATAGAATTGGTAAAGATTTTTCCCAATTTGTTGGTTGCCATTTTGTCCTATTGACAGTGTCTTTTGCAGAAAGCTTTGCAATTTTATGAGGTCCCATTTGTCAATTCTTGATCTTAGAGCGTAAGCTATTGGTGTTCTGTTCAGGAAACTTTCCCTTGTGCCTATGTGATCGAGGCTTTTCCCTACTTTCTTTTCTATTAGTTTCAGTGTATCTGGTTTGATGTGGAGGTCCTTGATCCACTTGGACTTGAGTTTTGTACAAGGAGATAGGAATGGAATAATTTGCCTTCTTCTACATGTTAACCGTCAGTTAAGCCAGCACAATTTGTTCAAAATGCTGTCTTTTTTCACTGTATGGTTTTAGCTCCCTTGTCAAAGACCAAGTGACCATAGGTTTGTGGGTTCATTTCTGGGTCTTCAACTCTTCCATTGATATACCTGCCTGTACCAATACCATGCAGTTGTTATCACAATTGTTTTGTAGTACAGCTTAAGGTCTGGGATGGTGATTCCACCAGAGGTTCCTTTATTGTTGAGAATAGTTTCGGCTATCCTGGTTTTTTTGTTGTTCCAGATGAATTTGCAAACTACTCTTTCCAAGTCTTTGAAGAATTGAGTTGGAATTTTGATGAGGATTGCATTGAATCTGTAGAGTGCTTTCAGCAAGGTGGCCATTTTTACTATATTAATCCTGCCTATCCACGAGCATGGGAGATCTTTCCATCTTCTGAGATCTTCTTCAATTTCCTTCTTCAGAAACTTGAAGATTTTGCCAAACAGATATTTTATTTGCTTAGTTAGAGTCATACCAAGTTATTTTATATTATTTGTGACTATTGTGTAGGGTGTTGTTCCCTAATTTCTTTCTCAGCAGGTTTATCCTTTGTGTAGAGGAAGGCCTCTGATTTGCTGGAGTTAATTTTATATCCAGCTACTTTGCTGAAGTTGTTTATCAGGTTTAGGAGTTCTCTGGTGGAATTTTTGGGATCACTTAAGTATACTATCATATCATCAGCAAATAGTGATAATTTGACTTCTTCCTTTCCAATTTGTATCCCTTTGATCTCCTTTTGTTGTCTAATTGCTCTGGCTAGAACTTCAAGTACAATATTGAATAGGTAGAGAGAGAGTGGGCAGCCTTGTCTAGTCCCTGATTTTAGTGGGATTGCTTCAAGTTTCTCTCCATTTAGTCTGATGTTGACTACTGGTTTACTGTATATTGCTTTTACTATGTTTAAGTATGGGCCTTGAATTCCTGATCTTTCTAAGACTTTTATCATGAAGGGATGTTGGATTTTGTCAAATGCTTTCTCAACATCTAATGAGATGATCATGTGGGACTTTTTCTTTAAATTTGTTTATATAGTGAATTACATTAAAGGAATTCCAAATATTTAACCATCCCTGAATCACTGGGATGAAGCATACTTGATCATGGTGGATGATTGTTTGATGTGTTCTTTGATTCGGTTTGCAAGAATTTTGTTGAGTATTTTTGCATCGATATTCATAAGGGATATTGGTCTGAAGTTTTCTTTCTTTGGGCTTTGTGTGGTTTAGATATAAGAGTAATTGTGGCTTCATAGAACGAATTAGGTAGAGTACCCTCTGTTTCTATTTTGTGGAATAGTTTGAGGAGTACTGGTATTAGGTCTTCTTTGAAGGTCTGATGAAACTCTACACTAAACTCATCTTATCCAGGGCTCTTTTTGGTTGGGAGAATATTAATGACTATTTCTATTTCATGAGCAGAAATGGGACTGTTTAGATCATTGATCTGATCTTGATTCAACTTTGGTACCTGGTATCTTTCTAGAAAATTGTCCATTTCATCCAGGTTTTACAGTTTTGTTGAGTATAAGCTTTTGTAGTAGTTTCTCATGATTTTTTGGATTTCCTCAGTGTCTGTTGTTATATCTCCCTTTTATTCTCTGATCTTGTTAAATAGGATAATGTATCTATACCCTCTAGTTAGCCTGACTAAGGGTTTATCTATTTTGTTGATTTTCTCAAAGAACTAGCTCCTGGTTTGGTTGATTCTTTGTATAGTTCTTTTTGTTTCTATTTGGTTGATTTCAGCCCTGAGTTTGATGATTTCCTGCCTTCGACTCCTCTTGGATGAATTTGCTTCTTTTTGTTCTAGAGCTTTCAGATGTGTTGTCAAATTACTGGTATATGCTCTCTCCAGGTTTTTTTGTAGGTACTTAAAGCTGTGAATTTTCCTCTTAGGACTGCTTTCATTGTGTCCCATAAGTTTGGGTATGTTGTGGCTTCATTTTCATTAAACTCTAGAAAGTCTTTAATTTCTTTCTTTATTTTTTCTTTGACCAAGTTGTCATTGAGTAGAGTGTTGTTGAGCTACCATGTGTGTGAGGGCATTCTGTTGTTTATGTTGTTATTGAGGAGCAGCCTTAGTCCATGGTGATCTGATAGGATGCAAGGAATTATTTCAATCTTCTTGTATCGCTTGAGGCCTGATCTGTGACCAATTATATGGTCAATTTTGGAGAAGGAACCATGAGATGCTGAGAAGAAGGTATATCCTTTTGTTTTAGGATAAAAAGTTCTATAGATATCTGTTAAATCTATCCATTTCATAACTTCTGTTAGTCTCACTGTGTCTTTGTTTAGTTTCTGTTTCCATGATCTGTCCATAGTAGAGAGTGGGGTGTTGAAATCTCCCACTATTATTGTGTGCGGTGCAATGTGTACTTTGAGTTTTAGTAAAATTTCTTGTATTAATGTAGATGCCCTTGCATTTGGAGCATAGAGGTTCAGAATTGAAAGTTCCTCTTGGTAGATCATACCTTTAATGAATATGAAGTATCCCTCCTTATCTTTTTTGATCACTTTAGGGTGAAAGTTGATTTTATTCGATATTAAAAGGACTACTCCAGCTTTTTTCATGGGACCATTGGCTTGGAGAACTGTTTTCCATCCTTTTATTCTGAGGTAGTGTCCATCTTTGTCACTGAAGTGGGTTTCCTCTATGCAACAAAATGTTGGGTCCTGTTTACATACACAGTCTGATAGTCTATGTCTTTTTATTGGGGAATTGAGTCCATTGATATTAATAGATATTAAGGAAAAGTAATTGTTGCTTCCTGTTATTTTTGGTGTTAGAGTTGGAAATCTGTTCATGTGACTATCTTCTTTTAATTTTATTGGAAAATTACTTTTTTGCATTTTCTAGGATGTAGTTTCCCTCCTTGTGTTGAAGTTTTTCATTTATTACCCTTTGAAGGGCTGGATTTGTGGAAATAAATTGTGTAAATTTGATTTTGTCATGGAATACTTTGTTTCTCTATCTATGATAATTGAGAGTTTTGCTGGGTATAACATCCTGGGATGGCATTTGTGTTCTCTTAAGGTCTGTATGACATCAACCCAGGATTTTCCAGCTTTCATAGTCTCTGACGAGAAGTCTTGTATAATTCTCATAGGCCTGCCTTTATATGTTACTTGATATTTTTCCCTTACTGCTTTTAATAGTCTTTCTTTGTTTTGTGCATTTGGTGTCTTGAAAGGACTCTAATATCGCTCAATGCACATAGGGCCAGGAATTTCAATTTTAAAGCTGGTAAAAATGTATAAAGTTGTTGAAAATACTTGCCTAACTAGGTAAGGAAGGAAAACTGAGTAAGGATCACTTGTAGAATGAGGTCTCTTTAGATGTATGCTAAGTCCATGACTAGGAATCTCACTGGTCTCCCCTCCCAGCTCAGACTTATATGCAAATGAGTCTTGTTGAGGCTGTGCCCATATGCCCTCTCCTGTTCTCTGATCCTAGATCTCACTTCAATAAGGAAACATCCTCTACAACCTCTGCTGGACCTTTCTTTGTAGGTAGGTTTCCAGCAAAGTGAGAGCCTGGCAGGTGGTAGGGACTGGTACCTATGCCAGGCATTCTGATCAACACAGATTCTTCTGCTTTGTGGAAGTTAGGTAGTGGACTTGTCAAGTTCTTTTAGAGCTAAACCTTAAATCACTAATCTCCTTGTTTCTATAACCATCCTCAAACACACTTGCACTACAGCTCACTTCCTCCTTCCTTCATCTTCCCCAAGTCCCTATCTTCTGCTCCCTCATTTTTTCACCTTCATATTCAGATATTCATAATCCCATCAGTGTATGATTTTGATGGTACAAAGACAATGAAAGATATACAGACATGGAGGGCTCAAGCCTCTGTATCAGAACTTTGCCCTTCCTTCTCATGGCCTCTTCTATTCCCAGAATTTGGGGTTGGGGAAGTCCTTTTGGCTCTCTTCAATTCTTGCTTTTAGAGTTCTTTGCCCTCTTTGTAGAAGTAAGATGTTTATGCAGCAAGGTCCTTCCCTGGATATTCATTTTTATTCATTCATCAAACCTACTTTCTCAACTCTTGTCTGATGTTTGAATCTGGGCCCTGAAGGACCCTCTTACATTTGCTTTTCCATTTTTATTTCTGACATGTTTCCAGTGCACTGTGTTCATCTCTGAAGGGACAGTCCCTGTGAGACCAAACATTAACAAATGTGTGCCTTGAGAGCAACTTCTTCCAGAATGTAACAAAGGAGGTCTCCTGAAGATGGATTCCGGTTTCTGTCAAGCACTATGCCCTTCCCTGTCCCTGGGGATAAGAGTGGAAACTGGGAGGTTGTATTTTCCTGTTAAAGTAGGAAAATTCCCTCTGTGTCTTTACTAGCTGTCACTGGCTCTTACTCAAAGGAACAAATTTAAGAAAAGAAAGTATATATTTTAGTGGTTCCATGGGTGGTTTTCAGGGGACTTTTAGGTGGATATAGTCAGGTAGACAAGATTTGTACCCTAAAACTCCACTCAGCAAGTTTAGGATTAGAGTTCTGGCTGTCAGCAGATTAGGGCTTGAGGGATGATGGCCAGAGAAGTGATCTTAGTCATTTCAGTGAGGATACTGAAGCCCTGGGAGACTGACCTCTCATTTACTGAAACACTGACTTGACAAACACTCATGTTTTTACCCTTATTCTACTTCTCCAGGTAGCAGAATCCTGGATTGGTTCTAGGAATGTTCTCACATATGCATTAATCAAACATTGATCTTAGGAAATAAGACAACTAAAATGAAATGTTGAAATGACAAATCTTTCTGTAACAAGTTTTAGAAACCTAGCCCATCTTGTCTTGTTCCAATGACAGCCCTTAGCACTTCATCCTCCTCCTGTGCCCTCACAACATTGTGCCATCTATTCTAGCACTGCCCATGCTCTGACACCACCTTGTACTCTGCAACAGACATGGATAGTTCAACAATTCAGCTGGACATAGAGAAATGTTCTGTGCTTCCACCATGCTCAGTGTTCTTCCCCCTTTTGTAGATTCTGATTTCCTCCCTTCTCTCCTTCTATCCTTCCAGGACTGACACATTGCATACTCTTCTTCCTCTACTGTTCATACTGAATTCCTTTCCATAAATGCATCCAGACTGATAAGCACTGTAGTTAGATACTAGTTCTCCAGCAGTAATTATGGCAGCACTGATACCCGCCCTTGATGACCAGTTCAGTGATTTATTTTCTATTAGTTGGCCATCAAATGGTAACACTAAGATCTTCCTGCAGCCTTATTCAAAGAATTTCTGGTGTGTTTTGTACTGCTGTGGCATGAGTAAAGCAACATAAAGTATACCAAATCATGGTGATGCTCACCTTAAACCCCAACACACGAGAGGCTGAAGCAGGAGGATTTTTATGAGTTTGAAGCTAGATGGTTCTACAGAGTGTGAATGCCTCCCAAAGCAATGCAGGAGAAGATTTATTTTATTCTTTCTCTCCTCATCCTCTACCATACTCAAGCAAACATGCTGTCCAATTTTTTTGTCATTTTATTCTTTATAACACCTGGATACTAATATTCCCCTCTCCAGTGAGTAGTGGAGTCATGGAAATCCTTAATGTAATCTCATTTAAACTCTTTGCTTATGTTGTGAATATTCTACTCCAGTCATTAATCTTTCAAAGAGCAATGTCTTTCAAAGAGCAACAGATATTGATTTTAATATCTTTACTTCATTTCTTTATGTTGCTTAGATAAAACATTACGATGTAAAATGACTTGGCAATGAAACTAAGTTACTTTATAGGCTAATGTTCACCATCAGCTTCACTTATGAGTCTTATGGAGATGGTTAGGTCATGAGTATAGAACCCTTACAAATAAGATTCATGTCCCTATTAAGAAGAAAGACCCCTAATATCATCTCCTCTGTGTGAACACACAGAAGAGGGTCATTTAGGAACTAAATAATGGCCTCACCAGGACATTCAATTTGCTGGAAACTTCATGCTGCACTTCCTAGCCTTCAGATACATGAGAAAAAATTTCTTTTTTTCAAGACAGAGACCATTATTGAAAACTGCAACCAATCCAAATAAGTTATGGAGTCCAGTCACAACAGGTACACCTACATACCAACTGCTATTCATTAGGCTCAGGGATCTTGTAGACCCAAAGAATTCAGGAATTTGCTGTGAGACTGTGTTACCTGGAAATGTCAGAATCTATATCTATGATGTCTTATCAACATGATTTTTTAAACTTGTGCTGAACAGAGCCAACAATAGCTATGCCAATATGGGCTTGAAGAACGTGTCTTCTAATTTTGTCCTTTTTAAAGTTATTTTGGAATACTTTAGGTCTTTTGTGTTGCCATGGGGATTTCAACAAATCTTATTGATTTCTACTAACAATGATTAAGAAGATTGTTATTTGGGTTGAAGAAGATAAATAGATTAATATGATCACACATTTGAAAAGACTTTCTTCAGTAACTGTTAGAACAAGGTACCAAAAACATTACTAGATCATGGAATAAAAAGTATGATCAGTCGTTAACATCATTTAACATCCTAATTTAGTTCAAAGCATCCACCTCAGGGACTCACAACCACCTATAACTATAGATGAAAGGAATCTGCTGTTCAACACCATTTCAGGACTCAGAAGAGACCTAAATGAGCCTACTGCAAACAGGAAAAAGTGGAGATATGCATATAAATAAATATAAGTAAAGAAAATATCACTAGATGAGTTGGAAATTAAGTCCCTACAAATAACAATTTATTCAGATAGTCCAAGAAATTTAAATCTTAAAGTAAGATGCACAACTTGCTGAGGCTGTTCTTGTTTATATATATATATATATATATATATGAGTTGAGTGAGAAGTGCTGTACATTGTACACCCATATGGGCTTCATCTCTGGAAGATGCTAATTCTCCTCCTCTGAGTAGTTATTAGTTGTTTGTAATTCCTTGTCTATGGGTGGGACTCCATGAATTAACTTTCATTTTCTGATACAGTTTTAATGTTCTTATGCTAATGTAGAATTCACCTTTCTTTTTTTAAGTTTTATTGCATTATAATGAGAAAAGTTACATGATTTCAATTTATCTGAATATGTTAACATTTAAAAACATATTTTAAGTAAATAGAATTTAATCACATTATTGTTTTCCTTCTGTACCCCAACTCCTCCCAGAGACCCCCCTTCAATACACACAATATCTTTTTTGTCATATTCATTAAAATATATAAAATATTATAACAATAAAATAAGTATTATAAAAGTTGTTTGATATAAAACAACAATCAATTTAACAGTCTTATGTAGATGCTTGTCTACTACAATACTGAAAATACACACATTTTTCTCAATATAAATTTTAAATAGCTCCAAACATATTAACTATATATTTCAAAATAATACATCACTATTAATATTTTCTGAAATGAACATAAATATATAAAGAGTTTTTGTTTGTTTGTTTTATATTTAATAGAGCTTAAAATCTTGGCTCTTACTGTGATAACTTGATACAAGAGTTACAAACCTCAAGCAAAGCATTCATTCTTACTCTTTGTTGTTCTCTTTCAAAACCCCTCCCAATTTAATTGTCTACATATCTTTTGGGTTTATAAATACTTTTAAAATATGTAAGCTGTTCTGAAGACCATAGTATAGTGTAAAGACATGAAATAAACAATACTACTAATAGAGAGGCTGAGATAGGAGAAGCAAGATCTCAAGACCTTTATGTTGTACACAGCAAGACACTGTCATGAACAAACAAGGTGAAAGTGTATATGGATTATATAATATTGGACCTATTTATCCAATTACCAAATTAGAGAGACCATTGGATGACAGTCAATAAATTTCTAATTCCTATATTTTTGGATTTCAATAGATTAGAGTATGTTGGTAATATTAATTTTCATATTAAGATATTAAGAAAAAGTAATTGATACTTCCTGTTGTTTTGTTGTAAGAGGTGGAATTAGGTTTGTGTGGATTTACTGAAAGATTACTTTCTTGCTTCTTCTAAGGGGTAGTTTTGCTCCTTATGTTGATGTTTTCCATCTGTTATCCTATGTAGGGCTAGATTTGTGGAAAGATATTGTGTAAATTAGGTTTTGTCATGAAATATCTTGTTTTCTTCATCTATGGTAACTGAGAGTTTTGCTGGGTATAGTAGTCTAGACTGGCATTTGTGTTCTTGTAGGGCGTGTATGACATCTGCCCAGGATCTTCTAGCTTTCATAATCTCTGGTGAGAAGTCTGGTGTAATTCTGATAGTCCTGCCTTTATATGTTACTTGACATTTTTTTCCTTACTGTTTTTAAAATTCTTTCTTTGTTTAGTGCATTTGGTATTTTGATCATTATGTGACAGAAGGAATTTCTTTTATGGTCCAGTCTATTTGGAGTTCTATAGGCCACTTGTATGTTCATGGGCATCTCTTTCTTTAGGTTAGAGAGGTTTTGTTCTATAATTTTGTTGAAGATACTTACTGGTCTGTTTCCTTGGGAGTATTCACTCTCTTCTATACCTACTATCCTTAGGTTTGGTCTTCTCAGTGTATGCTGGATTTCTTGGATGTTTTGGGTTAGGAACTTTCTGCTTTTTGCATTTTCTTTGATGGATGTGTCAATATTTTCTATGGTGTCTTCTGCCCTTGAGATTCTCTCTTCTATCTCTTGTATTCTGTTGGTGATGCTTGCATCTATGACTCCTGATTTCTTTCCTAGGTTTTCTATCTCCAGGGTTGCCTCTCTTTCAGATTTCTTTATTGTTTCTATTTCTATTCTTAGATTCTTGATGGTTTTGTTCATTTCCTTTACCTGTTTGATTGTGTTTTCCTGTACTTCTTTAAGGGATTTTTGTGTTTCCTCTTGAAGGGATTCTAGCTGTTTACTTGTGTTCTCCTGTATTTCTTTGAGGGTGCTATTTATGGCTTTCTTAAAGTCCAATCAAATATTTTAAAAATATAATTTGTTTCCAGATGGGAAATTGGGAAATGGGATAACTTTTGAAATATAAACAAAGAAAATACCCATAAAAAATCCAAAAAAGTATAATTTGTAAGAAGACTTTCAACACATATACCATGCACAGATAGACAATGTTTCTTCCATAAGACAAGGGTTGATAACTGAAAATCAGTGTCAGATGTGAGATATTTTCCTATGACTCAAGAAGGCTCCAGAGGGTCCTAAAACAAAAAGAACAACTCTAATATTCTTGGTTGTTTGTACAAACCAAAGAGTAAAACTCTGTATCTGAAGACAAATTTTATTCTGGCTGTGAAGAAATGTTGGAAATGACCTAAAATTTTCTTCCTTTCTGGGTATTTTTCATTGTCTGAGAACCAGATGTATAGGCTACCATGGAAAAAAAGTTTTCAGTTTTACCCAGCAAGGTACATTGAGTGCTATAATGCCTATTTGCTAGGCAACAAGTGTATATCGGTGCACTCATTGCACAAAAGTTCTGAGAGGGAGGGATCTGGGAGGGAAAATGGACAGGGGGCAGGGTAACAAGAAGGAGAAGGGAACTTGATATGGTATTGGGTGAGGAAAAGGTACTGGAGCCCTGAGGGCCAGCAGAAAAAATGGAAACAGGCAACTTCTGAAGGTAGGATGTTGGGAGACCCTCAAGAATGCACCAGAGACTCAGGAGGTGAGAGACACTCAGGACTCAAAGGGAGGGACTTTAGATAAAATGCCTGATAGTAGGGATAGGGAACTTATAGAGCCCACATACAACAGAAAGACAGAGAATCAAATGAGGGAGGGAGCCATTCCACAGTCACAACTCAGGCCTATAATTGTTCCTGTCTGAAAAAATTATAGGTATGGAAATGGAGAGGCACCTGAAGTAAAGAAGCTACAGGGACAGGCCCAAAGATGAATCAAGTTCAAGGGGATGTCCCAAAACCTGACACTATGGAGCTCTCACAGAAGGGACATAGCAGGACTGCATTCTGGAAGACCCAACAAGCAAATGAGTCAGAGGTAGAGAGTTACACCCAACAAATGGACAGAAGCAGCTGATCCCTGTTGTTGAATTAGAGAAAGACTGGAAGAAGATGAGGAAGAGGACTACCTTATAGGAGAACCAACAGTCTCAATTAACCTGGACCCCTGAGATCTCTCCAACACTGGACCACCAAACAGGAATCATACACCAGCTTATATGAGGCTGCCAACACACATACAGTAGAGGTTTTCCAAGTCTGTATTCACTCAGAGATGATGCATTTAATCCTCAAGAGACTGGAGACCCCAGGGAGTTTAGAGGTCAGGTGGCATGGGGAGTAGGGACATACACATGGACACAGTGGGTGAAAAGGAGGTATGGGATGTGAAGCAGAAGGGTGGTAGACTGGGGCAGGGTATAAAATATGGAGTATTAAATAAATAAATAAATAAATGTAATAAATAGAATTCATCATCTGGGAAAATTAAAAATGAAAGAGTTTTCTGGTTTTATCATCATTTTATAATCATATTTTGTTCTCTATATTTATATTGTAGGTTCAGTTTCTATCTGGTGTTACATGTCTTCTATATTTTGAATTTCTTTAGCATTTTTGTAGTACTCAAAAACACTGAATTTATAATCTCATTTTCTGTTTCTTTAGCAAAATTTTAACTTTACCTAAGCTATATTGGCTAGCTATCAAATTTATACCTTGAAGGTGTGTGTGTGTGTGTGTGTGTGTGTGTGTTGATATTTTTCTATCAGTGTCTGATAATTGTCACCTCACTATCTCTTGCATGGTTTCTGATGAATATTCAATAGACAGTACAGCACCCTAACAATACAGTTTCTTTATCCTTGGTTATTTTTCAGAAGGTCAAAAACTTTGTAGTTTTCATTATTTATGTTATTTGAATTTGAAGATATAATGGATGTCATACATTCAAAAATATAGTATGACCATTTTCATGTATACCAGCATAATCATAAATATTTAAAGTGTTTTGGCATTGTCCAAAGAGCTTTATTCTTAAATTATCTCAGGTAGGAAGATGCTATGAACCTCAAGTTTTGTTCAAACAGTTGTGAACTATAATCTCCCTAGCTCAACTCCTTGATAGCTTATTAGACAGTGATCCTTGGGTGAAGAGTATCTGCATTTGAAATTTCCATGGGTGGCAAAATCAGGAAGATATTCTTTAAAAATTGAAAAGTCCAATTTCGAGATCAAAGTGTTTGTTAAACTAGCAACAATATGCTGTTCCAGTAGAAGGAAAAGACAATTAACTGGACAAGAATTAACATAAGATTTAATCAAGCATCTTGATGTCAAAGAGAAGTTTGAATGGGAGTAGAGAAAGAGGGGAGAGGGACAGGAAGAGAATGAGGAGTAGAGGGAAAGGGAAGAGGAGAGTTGGGAAGGATAGGGAGATGGAGAAGGAGATGGGGGAAAGAGAGAGGTAGAAGGAGAAGAGGGAGAGGGTGTGTGTGTGTGTGAGAGAGAGAGAGAGAGAAGGAGAGAGAGAGAATATATGAATAAATCATCTACTGAGAGTGAATGTGATCATTTTAGCATTAAGAAAAAGTCATTTGATCTTATCTAGAGGGTCCTTGATATGGGATGGTGTTTTTCTAGATGAGTAGCTCATCACTTTCTTCTGTATTACATTTCATAACATCATTTATTTTTCCCTGAGATTGGCAATTTTAGTGAATCTGTGGTTGTTAGGAGTTTGTCTTTAAACCTAGGTGTTCAGAGACTGTATTAGAAGTCATGACATTGGGCTCCAAGCAATCAGGGTCTCTTATTAGAAGTCCAGAAGTCCTCAGTAGTCAGAAACTGATGCTAGTAGCAATGATTGATATCCACAAGACAAGAGCACAGAGAGGTTAAATAATTTGTTTGTGGAGTCCATCTCCAGTGTGGCACAAGGCCAAAATAGGAGTTGTGGAGTCAGCAAGAGAAGGAGATTGACATGATGTAAGTGTAAATCATGATAACTGGGAGTTAATTCAAAAAGCCTACATATTTTGTACTCTGTATTTGCATAATAGCTTAGCCAAAGGTAATATTGAGTGCAGACTTAATGGTTTCATGAAGTATATAATCTTTTCACATACTACTTTTAATCTATATTAGCTCTAGTTTTCAACATCCAGAAAGAAGAAGCAATCAACTTTATTACAGTATTTTTCTTTTAAGGAAAAACAATACGTGAGCAAGCATCTTAGTTTTCATTGTTCTCTAAGGTTCAGTAATCCTGCCAAGTGCTCTTTTACACTTTCTCTTGCATATTCTCAGCCTTTGTGGTCAAGGGTACTAGATATTGAGTCATAAGAAACAAATGCATAAAGGCAATTTTCTTTCCTCAAGTGTCATACTGCAGTGCTTGTACCATATAGCAAAATAAGCATTGGGCTGCTTCATAATTACCTTCCTATGTGCCTTAGTCTTACAATATGGGTCTTAGTCTTATGTACACTCTCTTAAGGGGAGGTCCTGATTCATTATTTTTCCAATATGCCATTCCATCTTAATTCCTTCAATGTACGTTCCTGTATATGGCAGAGAGGAATCAAACTAGTCTAACTTCTTAACAAAATCTGTGTCTTGTGTACTTCAGACCTTGCCATTCATCCTAAAAGTCACTCTCCCCAGGGATTAATCATGGGCACTCTTGTATACTTGTTAACTCAACTCTTGCCCTCAGCTGCCAAGACCTCACAGTCTGGGTCAGGACTCATGTTTTCTTGAGTATGGGCTTTCATCCTTACCACCAGGTGCTTAAGGGTTCCTGAAACCATCTTTCAGGTACTAAATCTTTAACTTCTCTATTCTTGGCACAGAGGTGTGTAATGGAAAATCTAGTGTAGGAGTAGACAGAGTTATGCTATATGGTTCCAAGATGGTGAAGATTTTTCAAAGTATTATTTTGCTTAGAGATTTGGCTATAGTATATATTCTCATCCTCTATCAAAGCCCATACAAAATTTTCCAGAGGAATAAGGAAACTCCTACAACATATACTAAGAATCATTAAAGATGAAAGTAAAATGATGATGTGATCTAGAATCTGTGAAGTTGATATGCTGGAAAACTTCAAGCAGCAGTGCTCACCATGTTCTCTATGCTCATTATTAACTAGTTGTGCTTGAATATTAAGTAAACCAAAGATGCAAAATAAGATTAAGAACAAAAAAGCTATAGGAAGGAAAAGCATCTAAACTATCTCAGAAAAGGTACACCCAAGAGCTGTCCTAAGCAGGAGATCTGTACTAATTCTTAATTTATCCCCTGTCTGGTTTCATCTTTTGTTTGATTTTCAAGAGATTTTCCTCTACTTATCTTGAATTATTGGGGCAGAAACAAGTTTCATTGATAAGGGCATATATAGATCTGACTTCTGCAGAAAGGATGTCTAGGGTTTCCTTGTTTTGGAGGACCATTTTTGTCAGGAGCTGAGGACTTGATGTTTATATATCTGTAGTAGAGACTGTGGTCTTCTAGGTTATGAGATGGGAAAGGTAACTCTAATATTCACTTTTTATATCTGTGATCATCTTTGACCAAAATAATTCTCTTAAATTATCCCAAATTTTCCCGCTCCTGACCAGTTTGTGACTAGAGCTGCAAACATCTCTGAGATTTTGTTTTTATTTTTTCTGCAAGGGACTAAACGTAGAAATTCCTTCTTTAGAGAAGTTGACATGGAGAAAAGCATTAGGGGATCAGAAATCTTCTAAATCTCTTAAGTATGGCAGCCTCTTAAGTTTCAGGGCTGGATATAGGTCTTAGTCACACAGAAAGTAATTGCCTTTCTCCTTAAAGATTGCTATATTGCTTGGTTTCTGAATCTAAACAAGCTGTAATCTGTTGTAATTTGCTGTGATAGAAAAGTCCTAATGTCTGAGGAATATAATCATCCCTCTCTGGTGTTTGCAGAAGTGATTAGAAAGAAGCAGGGGCAGTTCAGAAAGCTGCCCATTATCAGCTTCCAGGCTTATCCAGGCACTTGAATTTGTTTTTAACTTTCTCCTCCTATTGTGCTTTTAACCTCAGGCAAATTCCTTTGTTTCCTTTTTGAATTTTGAGACAATAATTCATACTGTATCCTTTGTTACACTGGATTTTCTAATATAGACAAGGCTTATCTGTACTCTCCAATCTCTATCTGTCTCTGCCTGACAAAGGTTGAAATTACATTGTGGGTCACTATGCTTAGAATGGATCAACATTTTTAATTAATTAATTTCTTTCATAATTTAACTTTTTGTTATTTCAAAAAATAATTTTAATGCATATAAATATTTTACCCATATGCATGTTTGTGTAACACGTGTATATCTACTTGCTTAAAAGGCTAGAAGAGGGCATTTTATCACCTGTAACTTGAGGTACAGATGATTGTCTGCTACCACATGGATGCTAGGACTCGAGTCATGGTCTTTAGAAGGAAAGCTGAATAATTTCTTCTGCTCCTTTGATTTTATCTTTTCCTTTTAAGTTTGATAATGTATATGATGAATTTTAGGCCTTTTAATCTCCTATTTCCTTATCTGCTCCTCAAAGGCCCTCTCCAGCTCCATCTTCTTTCCAAATAATTCTCATGTCTTCAACATTTTTGAGACATGAAATGCTATCACATCAGAGGGAGGTATTGCTTATTTTCTATTCTTCCAGAGAAGTCTAAAAGAGGCACCAGAATGAATCCATGACAGAATCAATTGTGTGCTTTCTCTTGAGATGATAACAGCGTGGTAAAGGGTGCCAGATCTCTCTTACTGACCAAATTTACCCACCAACTATGCAGAAGCTATCTTACTACATCTCTACTTTATGTTCTCCTTCTCAGACAAAAATTTTTTCATTAGAGGTAGAGGCTGCCTGGGAGTGCTGGGGCCAAATGCTATAGTTTGTCACATTATTATATATGCTAATTATTAGAAGACACTTTTTGTTAAACTATAAGAAAGCAAATATAGGAATATGAAGAACTCTGCTGGAAACCAGTACTCTGGATAATGAGAATTTCTTGAACCTGGCATCAGAGACTGAAGGTTTTCAACACTTGAAGATGATACTCCAAGGGAATTAAGAAATTATCTCAGGAACAGTCTATAATAGATCTAATTTTTGGATCAAGAACAGTGTAAATGTTTGGCCTTATTTACTAAGAAAATAAATATATAATATATAATATTATATATATATATATATTTTAAACTGACCAGACAGTGGTGGTGCATGCCTTTTAATCCCAGCACTTGGGAGACAGAGGCAGGCAGATTTCTGAGTTTGAGACCAGCCTGGCCTACAGAGTAGGTTACAGGATAGCCAGGGCTAAACAGAGAAACCCTGTCTTGAAAAAAAATTAAACAATAGAATTTCAAGGTGTTGACAGCATCATAGTTGTGTGGACCTATGAACCTGCTCCTGGAACTTCCAAGGATTATGCATCTAGTATAGATGTCTAAGTAGCAAGTAAGACACAGAAAATGATTCAAAATTTAAGCATAATAAATGGAAGGCTTCTTCATTAACACAAAAGCAACCTAGATGAAGTCATTGATGATCTAGATTTACTCAACAGAGATTTTCACCTTTTCTCCAAGATTGTCTGTATGGAAAGTCTGACATGTACAACAGTAGGAGAAACTCTAATGTGTGCATCACAGAGCTTTAGCAGTTACACATGGAAATCTAATTTCAGATTATCTCTATCAATTCCCAGTCATCCTGCCTCCTTGAGAAGCAAACTTGGTTACAGAGTTTAGAATGTTTTTCTCATGAATTTATGTATTTATTCACTTTACATCCTGATGACATTCCATCCTCCCAATCCCTTCCCCTACCTCCCTTGTCCTCTTCACCACTGAGTAGGAGGGAGATCCCCCTTGGGTACCAACCCACCCTGGTATCTCAAGACACTACACGACTAAGCACATCTGTTTCCCACTCAAGTCAGACATGGCAGCTCACTCAGGGAAATAGGATGTACATACAAACAACAGAGTCAGAGACAGCCTCTGCTCCAGTTGTTGGGGAACATGCAAGAGGACCAAACTGTTTATCTGATAGGTATGTGAGGTGGTCCTATATCCAGTCCATTTATGTTTTTCTTTCTCTTTTTTTGTGGTTAGTGGTTCACTCTCTGGGAACCTCTAAAGGTCAAGATTAGTTGACTCTGATGGTCTTCTTGTGGAATCTTATCTGATTCGGTCCTCAATTCTTCCCTCAACTCTTCCACAGATTTCCAGTGCTCTTTCTGATGTTTGACTTTGTGTCTGTGCCTCTGTTTCTGTTACATGCTAGATATAGCCTCTCAAAGGACAGTTATGCTAGGCTCCTATCTGCAAGCATAACAGAATATCATTAGGAGTCAGAGATTGTTTTTTGCCCACTGAATAGATCTCTACTTGGGTTAGTTAATGGTTGGCCAATCCCTCAGTCTCTGATCCACCTTTGGAGTTGCAATTCTTGTATGCAGGACAAAATTTGGGCTGAATATTTAGTAGGTTGGTTGATGTTCTTATTCTTTTACTGGGATTCCTACCTGGCTATGGGAGGTGGCAATTTCAGACTCTATATTCCTAATTTCTAGGAGTTTCAGCTAGAGTTACTCTCACAGACTCTCTCAAGATTACATAATTCCAGGTCTCTGATGTATCCTAGATATATGCTCCCCTACCCCGAACTTGTCCTTTGGCCCTTTATACTCACTTTTCCCTAATACCTCATCCTGCTACCAGTTCCTTCCATCCACCTGTGATAACTATTTCATTCAACTTTCTGAGTGAAAGTCAAGTTTCCTCCCTTCAGACTTCCTTGTTATTTAGCATCTTTGGACATATGGATTATAGTGTGGGTATTCTGTGCTTTATGGCTGTTATCCACTTATAAGTGAGTATGTACAATGAATGTCCCTTTGATTTGGGTTACTCCACTCAAGAAGTTTTTTGTCTCCTTAGAGGCTCTGCCAGAGCCTGACAAATACAAAGGTGGATACTTGCAGCCAACCATTGGACTGAGTATGGGGTTTCCTGATGGAGGAGTTGGAGAAGGGTCTCAGGAAGCTGAGGGAGTTGGCAGCCCCATGGAGAGAACAAATTTGTTAACAGGCCAGACAATCTGGAGCTCCCAGGGACTGGACCACCAACCAAAGAATACATATGGAGGGACCCATGACTCTGACCACATATGTGGCAGAGGATGGCCTTCTTGGACATCTGTGGGAGGAGAGGCCCTTGGGACTGAGGGTGTCCAATGTCCCAGTGTAGGGGAATGCCAGGGTGGTAAGAAGGGGGAGTTGGGTGGGGTGGGAACACCTTTATAGAGGCAAGGGGAGGCAGAAAAGGATAGAAGGTTTTCAAAGTGGAGACCTGGAAAGGAGAAAACATTTGAAATGTAAAAGAAAATATCAATAATTTTTCTTTAGTTCCATTCATTTGTCTGCAAATTTCATGATGCCCTTAATTATAATAGCTGACGAGTCCACTGTGTAAATGAACCACATTTTCTTTATCTATTCTTCTGCTAAGGGATATCTAGGTTGGTTCCATTTTTTGTCTATTACAATTAAAACTGCTATGAACATAGTGAACTGCATGTCCTTGCGGTATGGTGGAGCACTTTTGGATACATGCCCAGAAGTGGTATACCTGGGTCTTGAGATAAAACTAATCCTGATTTTCTGAGAAATCTACAAATTGATTTCTAGAGTGGGTGGACATCTTTGCACTGCTAGCAGCAATGGAGAAGTAATCCCCTTCTTCTCCATCCTTGCTAGAAGGTGCTCTTACTTGAGAGCTTGATCTTAGCCATTCCTTTTTTTCTTCTTTTTTAACTGTTTCTTTTTTAATTTTCTTGATCTTAGCCATTTTTAAAGGTATAAGGTAGAATCTCAGAGTCATTTTATTTTGCATTTTCTTGATGACTAAGGATGTTGAACATGACTAAGGATATTTAAGTACTTTTTAGTCTTTACAGATTCCTTATTGAGAATTCTGTTTAGCTCTGTACACAATTTGTTTTAAACTTGGTTACTTTGTTTGTTGATCTCTTTATACATGTTGGATATTAGCCCTCTGTCACATGTAAGGATGTTGAAGATCTTTTTCCAAACTGTAGGCTGACACTATTTCCTCACAGAAGTCATCTACATTATAGAAGCTTTTCAGTTTCATGAGGTCTCATTTATTAATTGGCAGTCTTGGAGCCTTGGGTATTGCTGTTTATTTTAGGAAATTGTCTCCTGTACCAGTGCATTCAAGGATATTTTCCATATTTTATTCTATAAGCTTTAGAATATCCAGTTTTATGTTGAGGTCTTTGATCTACTTTACTTGAATTTTGTGCTGGGTGATAAATATGGATCTACTTGCATTCTTCTACATGTAGACATCCTGTTAAACCAACACCCTTTCTTGAAGATGCTTTCTGTTTTTCATTTTATGATTTTGGCTTCTTTATTAAAAATAAAGTGTCCCTACATGTGTTGGTTTTCAATTCAGTTCCATTGATCAACATGTCTGTTTCTGTATCAATACCATGCAGTTTTTATCATGATTGCTCTGTAGTACAGCTTGAAACTGGGGTTGGTGATTCCTCCCAAAGTTCTTACTGTTCAGGATTGTTTTGGCTATCCTGGGTTTTTTGTTTTCCCATATGAAGTTGAGAAATACTCATTCCAGATCTATAAAAATTTGAGTTGGAAATTTGATGGGGATTGCATTCAATCTATAGATTGCTTTTGGTAAAATGGCCATTTTCTCTATGTTAATCCTATAACTCATGAGCATGAGAAATCATTGTATCTTTAGATATCTTCAAATTCTTTCTTCAGAAACTTGAATTTCTTACTATATAGATCTTTCACTAGATTGGTTAGAATTATATTGATACATTTTATATTATTTGGGGCTATTGTGAAGGGTGTCTGTTGTAGCATTTTCTCTGACCAATCACACTAGGGCAGTGACAGACCTGTGATTGGACGGGAGTAGAGAGGTGGAGCTAGAGTTGTAAGAAAATAAAGGTCAAGAGCTGGAGGAGAATAAGTTTCATGATGGAGCTAGATGATGAGGATGAGTCAGACACCATGTGGTTATAAACAGGCTAAGTTTTTGTACAAGGTTAAATTAATTGGGTCAAAATATTGTCTTTATTATTTGATTCTGAAATTATTGTATTGACATCTTGTAAATTGTGATCTTATTATTGTGTAAACCTGGTTGGATATTAAAGTCTTAAGAGTCATGCATTACCTAGTGGGTACTAGGCACTAGCTAGATGAATATTTGTGGAGGGGAGGTGTAAAGCATCGCATGTGAGCGAGATGTAGCTTTCTGGGAGAAAATAGCAAGAACCTGTCAGAACTTAGCATTGAGGCTGGAAGGTACTGGGACAAGAGTGTGCAAGGCAGGAAAGGGAGTTTGAGGGGTGGATTCATTTTTCATTAATTCATGCAACACGTGTCTTTTCCCTGATTCCTTTTGTACTGTTTATCAGTTGCATAAAGAAAGGCTACTGATTTTTCTTTTTTGAATTAATTTTGTTTCCAGTGACTTTTCTCTAGGAATTTATCAACTATAGTAGTTATCTGGTAGAGTTTTAGAATCACTTATGTATACTATCATATAATCTTGGTATTGTAATACTTTGATTTCTCTTCCAATATGTATTTCCATGGACATAGTTGTACTTTTGCTGGCAAAATCTTTAAGTACTATGATAAATAAAGATAGAGAAAGAGGGCTGCTCCTCTTGTCCCTGGGTTTAGTGGAACTTAAAACAGTTTTCCTCCATTTAATTTGATGTTAGCTATTGGCTTGATGTATATTGACTTTGTTGTGTTTATGTATGTGCATAGTCTTTTTGATCTCTCTAAAACTTTTAACATGAAGGTGTGCTGGATTTTGGTCAAGGCTTTTTGAGTATCTAATGAGATGGTCATGCCATTTTTTTCTTTAAGTTTGCTTATATGGTGAATTATGTTGGTCAGTTTTCATATATTTAACCATTCCAGAATCCCTGTAATAAATGTTCATGTTGGGTAATATTTTACATGTGTTCTTGGATTCAGTTTGTAAGTATTTCATTGAGTGGATTTACATCAATGATCATAAGGGAAAGTGGTTTGAAATTCTCTTTCTTTGTTGAGTATTTTTGTGGTTTAGGTATCAGAATTATTGTGGCCTCATAGACTGAGTTTAACAATGCTCCTTCTCTTTATAGTTTGAGGAATAATTTGCATAGTATTGATATTAGTCTTCTTTAAATGCCTCATAAAATTCTACACTAAAAACACCTGGCCCTTAGCCTGTTTTTGTAGGGGGAATGTTTAATTACTGCTTCTCTTTATGTAGAGGTTATATGGCTGTTTAAATAGTTTGCTTCTCTTGATTTAACTTTGGTACGTAGTATCTGTTTAGGAAATTATTCATTTTGTAAGATTTTCCAGTTTTCTGGTGCACATGCTTTTGAAGTAAGACCCAAATGATTCTTTGAATTTCTTCACTGTCTTTTCTTATGTTCCCTTTTCACTTCTGATTTTTTCAATTTGGGTGCTCTCTATCTCTACCTTTTAGTTAGTTTGACTAAGGATTTGTGAATCTTGTTGATATTCTCAAGGAACCAGCTCTTGGTTTCATTGTGTCTTTGAATTGTTCTCTTTGTTTCTAATTTATTGATTTCAGCTCTGAATTTGATTATTTCCTTCTGTTTACTTCTCTTGGGTATTTTTGCTTCTTTTTATTCTATTGCTTTCAGGTGTGTTGTTATGTTGCTATTATGAGATCTCTCAAGTTTCTTTCTGAAGGCACTTATTGCTATTAACTATCTTTTTATTACTGCTTCCATTGTGTGCCATAATTTTGGGTATATAGTACTTTTATTTTCATTGAATACTAGAAAGCCTTTAATTTCTTTCTTTATTTTCTTCTTTGGCTCAATGGTCATTGAATAAAGGGTTGTTCAGTTTCCATGTATTTCCAGACATTTTATTGTTTCTCTTGTTATTAAAGTCCAGATTTAACCCATGGTTATTTGACAATTTGGAAGGGGTTGTGTCAACCTTCTTGTATTTGTTGAGTCTTTCTTTATAACTGAGTATATGGCCAGTTTTTGAGAAGGTACAATAAGGTGTTGAGGAGAAGTTATACTCTTTTGTGTCTGGATGAAAAGTTCTTTAGATATCTGTTAGGGTCATCTGACTCATAATATCCATTATTTTCATTATTTCTGCCTAGGTTCTGTCTCAGTGACATTTCCATTGGTTAGAGTCTGGTGATGAAGTCTCCTGGGATGTGATTTGTGATTTAAACTTCCATAATGTTTCTTTTATGAATATTGGTGTCTTTGCATTTGGTACATGGATGTTTAAACTTAAGAAGTGGCCTTCCAAATCTCTTTTGATTCATTTTGGTTGAAAGTCTAACTTAATGAATATTAGGATGTCTACCTTCTTTCTTGGAAAGAAGTCCTTTTATTTGGAAAATCTTATTCTACGACTTTATTCTGTGGTGATGTATCTCTTTCTTTCTGAGGTTTGTTATTCAAATATTGCAGAGTGATGGATTGTGTTCACATATTTCTGCTGTTGCCCTGACTTTTTAAAAAAATTTTATTAATTTCCCTTTAAAAAAAGATTTATTTAGTTATTTTATGAATTTGAATACACTGTAGCTCTACAGATGGTTGTGAGTCTTCATGAGGTTGTTGGGAATTGAATTTTTAGGACCTCTGCTTTCTCCAGTGGGTCCCGATTGCTCTGGTCAACCCTGTTCTCTCAGGCCCAAAGATTTATTTATTATTGTAAATCATTACAATGATAAATTCAAGATGCACCAAAAGAGGGCATCAGATCTCATTATGAGTGGTTGTGAGCCACCATGTGGTTGCTGGGATTTGAACTCGATTGAACAGTATTATGTAGATGCTTGTCTACAGCAATATTGAAAATACATATGTTTTTCTCAATATAAATTTTAAATAACTCCAAACATATTAACTGTATATTTTAAAATAATATATCACTACTAGTATTTTTTAAATGAACATAAATAAAGTTTTTTGTTTGTTTGTTTGTTTTGTTTTTAATAGAGCTTAAAATCTTGGCTCTTACTGTGGTACAAGCCCAAAATAAGAACAATTTTTAGACATTGGAGTTCATTGTAGTAAGGCTGTACATCAATAACCCTCATATCACCAAAGGATTTTATATCCATCATAGCTAAGCTAAGAGTTTACAGTTCTGCTGAGCCAAGGAATGGATTGTAGACATATTTAGATACAGATTTTCTGCTATGGTCAAAGCTTTTTGACTTGAGTGATTGTCTTCATTCTCAGCCCACAGAGAATAAGTCACATGCATTTAAAAAAAATTGTGTGTTTTAAGATGGTCTTCCCATGAAGTCATTCACCAAGTGTTTCAATGAACAATGATTCTGCTTGGAGGGTGGCACAGACCTTAGGTGAGGGTAAGAATCTGGTTCATTGGTTGTGATTATTTTGAAAAGCATTCATCTCAGCAAAAAAGTAACTTATAAAGTCCACTTCTTCAAAATTGATACAATAGTTATAAACATCAAGCAAAGCATTCAGTCTCACTCTTTGTTATTCTCTTACAAGCCACTTCCTAAGTTAGTTGTCTATGTTTCTTATGGATGTATAAATAATTTTGAAATATGTAAGCTGTTCTGAAAACCATAGTATAGTGTAGAAATATCAAATAAACAATCTTACTAATAGTGAGGTTGAGATAGAAGAAGCATGATTTCAAGACCATTATGTGGTACACAGCAAGACACTGTCAGGTACAAACAAGCAAAAAGTGTATATGGATTGTACAATATTGGACTTATTTCTCCAATTACCAAATTAGAGAGACCACTAGATGATAGCCAACAAATTTCTAATTTCTCATACTTTTGAGTTTCAATCACTTAGTGTTACCTCTCCCCCTTCAGCTCAGCCACCAGACTCTGGCAGTCTCTATTTGGAGGCTACCACCTGGGGAGCAAAGACTAAACTCTCTGCAGACTGTCAGTTCCTCTTTGAAGAAAGCTGCCTAGAAGTTCACACTGAGATACAAACATGCCCACCACCTGGAGACCTTCCAGAGTTGCTGGGACCTTGACGCCTGACTTCTTCTGCAGTGTTTATGTTATACAAATATCACATAACCTAGAGATTCAGTTTCAGTTTCTCATATATATATATATATATATATATATATATATATATATA
>JADRCC010313922.1:0-17179 GCA_019843855.1 Hylomyscus alleni | reverse complement strand
GGGGGGGGGGGGGTTGGCAATGTAGCTGTCTTGGAGACATTTCTGTTCATGTAAGTGACCCCTCACCTATATTCCCATAAGTAACTCCAACAAAACTCACTTGTTGTGGATTTGGTTTATTTCTTATGTTAAATGGGTTCCCAGATCATATGGGAATTCACACGTTCTCTGCCCCCCAGCTGGTTCTAGTTGGTAAATAAAGTTGCTGGTGGGCCAATAGCTGGACAGGGAGACAGAGGCAGGACTTTGGATTTCCCAGGCAAGGGAAGAAGGAAGAGAATCACCATTGCCAGGGAGGAGAAGGTCCCTGCCTGAGAAGTGTAGGACAGAGAGACAGAGACACTGCCAACAAGTACGAGTAGGGGATTGTGGCCCAGGAAGGCTGCAAGCCGGGTCCATGGTGGCCAGAATGGAATATAGATTTTAGTAAGTAATAATTCAGGAATATTGGAGCGTGTGTTAGCAGCAGGGAGATCTGGAAGTGCCCAGCCACTGTGCGTTCAAGGCATATTAAAATAAAAGGCTGCTTGTGTGTGCCCTTCATTCTCAAATCCATAACACTGGGGTGGTAGCGAGAAGTGCACTTGCTGCCTCTGGTGGGAGTTTAGAGCAGATCAAGGAACTACGGCTACACTCACTGCTTTACCAAGTTGGACTTTGGTGACTTTGGTGATATCTGTACTTGGGTCTGTCATGGGCTGCCTCTCTAGGGTGAGTAGACATGTGTGTACAGGATCTCCTCAGGAAGAAGGTTTGCATTGGAAGAGGGAGGAGGTCTCATCACGGCAGTCAGACTTCAGCCTCTAGGGAGAGACACTGATATCAACCACATTAGGATCACAAGCTCATTTGATAAAGGGTAGAAAGGGGTTCAAAAATGTTTCCATTTGTCTGTGTGTGACGGATCCTAACTAAAGCCAAAGACATGGAATCCAGTTGATAAAAACACCTTTACATGGTCTCTTTAAAAGCCCAGAGGTAACAGCACACATGCCTTTTGGAAGGCATGTACTTAGCATCAGCATGGATGAGGGGCTCCAAGAAAACAGGCATTAAATAAATAGTCTTGACCCTCACGCCATCCCTTCTCGGGGTGCCTTGCCATGAAACAGACTGAGTAGGTTAAATAAACCAGCCTGTGGCAGAAGGGGTTGGGGAGCTCCCACAGCCTCAGGGTGCAATGCCCAAGAGCCTGCCTATACCTGAGCCATGGACAGACCCAGCTCGGATCGCTGCTCCAGTTCTGTCCTACCCAGCACATAAACAGGCTCATCATTTACCCCAGACATCGTTGGAAATATCAACTATGTACTCAGGGACTTTCATATCAGGTTAAGGGCTCTTAGACCAGAGCAAGGGATGAACTGGTACTGGTTTTAGCAGGGTTGGCCATGTTTCTTTACCAAGCTGGGCCCTTTCCTGCCCCCAGGTTTTCACTTTTTTTTTTATTTTTATTTTTTGTAATTTTACCTAAAATTTCCTCCCTTGTTCCTTACTTTGTGAACTCCTATTTGTCTGCCACTTTTCGTGTGAGTCTTTATATCAAATGCTCTCTCGTAGACTCTCAGCTCCTTTAAGAAAATAATAGAGTTGGGGATATAGTCCAGTGGGAAAATATGTGCTTAGCATGTTTAAGGCTCTGGAGAAATGGGTGGATGGGTAAATATAGATGGACAAATATATGTATGTAAGTATGTATGTATGTATGTATGTATGTATGTATAGATGCATGGATGGATGATGGACGGGTGTCTAGATGGCTAGATGAATAGGTGTATAGATGGATGGATGGATGGATGGATGGATGGATGGATGGATGGCTAGATGAATAGGTGTATAGATGGATGTATGTATAGATCGATGGATGGATGGATGGATAGATGGATGGATGGATGGATGGGAGAATTGATAGGTAGATAAACAGGTCAAGTACTCTTTCATGTCACTGTTAATCCTTCTGAGGTCAGGGATAGCATCTTAGTACTTCTCTACAATTCCTTACATGGTGGGTGGGGACCCTGCAGGTGTCAATGAAGGCAGTGATCCACGAAGAGGTGAGAATAAAAACTCGGTTCAGATCGACTTCATCATCCTGGATCAGATCATTTGGGGAGCCTGGTACTCATTGTCAGCATGTTTAAATGCAGTACAATTTGGGATAAAGTTTCCAGGCAACAATCATTCCTATCCCATGTTTCCAGGCAACAATCATTCCAGTTCCAGGTGCAGAATAAAGCTTAAGGTGCGAGCATTTAGAAACTGCTCTATAAAGTACATGTGACCACAAGGGTGGGTTCCATCGCTAAAAGGCCTAGAATCTAGTGTGGCCTCTGACTCAGATAGCACCGAGAGAGTCAGCAGGCCATATAGTACATGGGACATCCCCCCACTAAGAATGGCTTCTATTACCTGTGAGCTAGAGAGGGAGAGTCTGGAATAAACATCGTGGGGGATTTAAGTGAGGTCTACCTCTATAGCAAAAGGGTGAGACACACTGCTGCAGATAGCAAAAAGGTTGCCAGGCTGTCAACAATATTCACTCCCAGCTTTCTAGACAGTGAAAACGGGTATTTTATCTCCTCCATTGAGGAGAGGTCCCCGAGTGCTTAGCATTCTTGGTTTCTCTAGCAACCTGTGGGCAAAAAAAGACCTTTGTGTCCCCCAAAACTTTCATGTCTCAAACCTTTCATTTATTTGCCCATGTATTTCCCAAGAAATCCTCTGGGCTACGGGTGCCAGGCGTGTGATAGGGCTGAGGGTCTAGCCAGGAGCAATGCTGCCCGTCCTATGCAGTATACGGGCCATTACACAGGGTCAGTGTTGAGTAGGTGCTGTCGGAATGTTTCTGCAAAAGCAGGAAACTGCAGGGGTGGGTGTCAGTCTTTGAGGAATCCACAGCTCCAAACACATTGACTTGGCATATGCACAATACACGCTTACCAATTCATGGGTTGACATTCTCTACAGAGCCTATAAGAGGAAAACGCGGTACCCTGCCACAAAAAATACAGAACTGAGAAGGAAGGGCAGCTACTGGGTGTGAAGCCAAGCGTGGCATTTCAGTTATTTGTTAATTTACATAGCCTCTCAAACTTTGTTTGAAAGTGGCTTTGTGTTGAAGAGGGAAGAGTCTTATACTGTAATTATGTTAGACAAGCTTATAATAATTATAATAATTATCAACTGAGTGCCAATAATACTTTAAGAACTCTGCTGAGCATAAAGATCATACTAGTGTCTAACAGGTATTTAAAATTAAGCTTTTTAAAATTGAAAGGGCATAGATTCAGCATTTTCTATTTTTTAGTAAGCAAAAGATTCTGACACATAATTACCCCTCCCCTTTACCTCCTTGGCTAGAAACTTCTGTTTACAAGAGAAATTTTCACTAAGATGATTCTGAGTTACTGAGAATTTAAGCAATGTGTTTTCTTAACATGCCTTGAATGATATACTCTATCTGTTTGGAAAATATGACATCTGGTTAGATCTTTGGGCATTACAGGCTGGAGGACTTAGGAATCTACAGATTCCTAAGCAAGTTTTTGTTAGGCATAGGGAATTATACATCAGGTGTAGAAAAAGCCACGCTTTGGCATGCGCTAGTGTTCCCCCTAGTGGTCAGCAAGGGTACAGGTTAAGAAAAACAATTGTTAGTTAACCTGAGGGGATGTTGTTAGGTACCTGCAGCTTACAAGGTTTCATTCCCCCTTAGCATCTGTTCCTGAAAGCTGGAAGTATGTCGTCTATTAATAAGGCTCGATTATCACTCTTCTTCCTATCTGCCATCCATAGCAACTAAGGTGTCTGCCCTGCAAGCTTTCAAAAGCAGCATGAAATTACAGCGAGCCCCAGAACACATCCGCAGGACCATAGCTCTTTATATCACTACTCAGTTCCTTCAAGGCACTCCTCAAATGTCATCCTCATCTGGAACGATTCGGGTTCAAACTGCTATGATGGCGCCGTCCAAAACCTGAAAAGATTGGCTCTTTTTAGAGAACCTATTAATATCTGTGTTCGTGGTGGCCAAATACTGGGGAAAAAAAAGATGCTTTTGTATATTGTCCAAATCAGATTTCCGGGCATGTTAGTCTTTGTCATTTTTTTTTTTTTTTTTTTTGACAAGTACTGCCTGCTTGTGGTGTGTGGTGTCTGGGATTTTTCTCCACACACACACTTGTTGATTACAGGCATGTTTAGGCAGGGCACTAGATAGTGGGGAGGGAGTGGAGGAATAGATACAAGTCGAAAACAGATCTTGGCTTCTGCAAAGCCGTTGATCTATTTTGACATAGCAACTTTGTGTCTCCTTCCTCCTCCCATCTTCTTAACTGTTGACATTCTGAGAACCATGGAAACTACTATTCTATGCCTGGAAAGCCTTAACAGTCTTGTTCTTCTGGAAACACATCCTCCCATCCTCCCCCATCCTCCCATCCTCCCATCCAGATGTGACTCAAACCCAGGCAATCCAAGTGTCAGAGATCTGGGGTAGGTTACATGATCTTTGAAGACAAAGCCAGTGAGAGTATATATCCCAGGGACTGTCATATACATGGTGCGAGAATAATAGTCTTTTACTGAGTGAATCATGTTAGCCTATAATCTCAGCATTCATTCCAAGCTGGGGCAGAAACATCCCAAGTTCAAGGCAAGTCTACCCTACATCGGGAGACAATGTATCAAAAGTAGAAATTCTTTTGCAAAGTCAGAGGAACTTTAGCTTGTGGTTTCCTGAAACTGTCGGAAAGCACAGGGGAAAGCAGATGACAAAGAGGCCAAAGCTCAGAGAAAGTAGAGGTCAGGGCCACCAGGATGGCTCAGTGGTCAAAGTGCTTGCTGAGCAAGCAGAGTTCAAACCCAGACAAAGGCAAGAGAGAACTGACTCCTGAGGTCTGCCCTTTGACCTCCACATGTGCATGCATATTGTGGCATACATTACACCCACATGTACACACACGCACAGCCTCATTGAAGCCCACCCGTGCTGTGTCATTAGTCCTGGTCCTTCAATTGAAGTCACATACTCTTTGTTGGCACTCTCCTTGTTGCTGCTGTATCCTCTATTCGATATCACCAGTGCCGTGGTCACCATACGCTGATGCCCCTAAGACAGCTGCACCTACTTACCCTGACTAGATCTTTATATCCAAATGCCTCCTGGACATCTCCCTTGATCATTTCACAGGTACTTCAAGTCCATTTTCTTGTACTTTTTCCCCCTTCTGTAACTTCCTAGTCTCCCTAGAGTATACCACATTACACCTCAGCTCTGATGGAAGGCAGAAGTCATCTCAGACAGTTCCCTCTGTCCTGGTGACTAATCCCCACTGTGGTCCCGACATGTGTAATAGACTCATTTTCTCACATCCCGGATCTCAAGTGTTGCTTGTTTATTTTGAGACACGGTCTTGTGGTGTAGCCCAGGCTGGTCTTGAGCTCATGTTAATTTTTCTCCAGCCTCCTGAGGACTTCTACAATTGTATTCGTATGCCACCGTGCCTGACTCCCATCTATTTCAGCATTCTGACAGCTTTAATTTGTTCCTCCTCTGTTTGTAAGGAGACTGTTTTAGGTGGGACTGGTTGGGATTCTGGCCTGGACTCATTACCCTGGGCATTTACGTGGCCTTTCACCGTCTTTTAAAAAGGAGAGCACACCAGATAATTTCCTTTTGAACTTCCTGCTGAAGGTCTTTCAACCATTTGTTATTATTTCCTCCGCCTTTTTATGCCACGATCCTCTCAGGACTCCGCCCTGCTTGGCAACACTCTCCTACATCCAAAGCCATGTTGGCTGACGGTGAGAAGCCTAAAGACTCTCCTGCCTGGCAGGCTGTCTTCAGCAAGCCCCAGGGTAAAGAAGACGGGGTACTATCAACCCACCCCATGTCGCCCACTAGGCTGGATATACCAGGCCCTGCCTGCCTGCCTGTCTTCGGCAGTACTGTGTTCTTTATCCCTTCATATACTCTTGCACCAGGTCTTGGACTCCAGCTAGCTGCAGAGAAGCTGTGTGGGTGGGCAAACTCTGAAGAGTCCATTAGCCTGGAGCAGTGGTTCTCACCCTTCCTAACTCTGTGACTCTTCAATACAGTTCTTCATGTTGTGGTGACCCCCCCCAACCATAAAATTATTTTCCTTACTACTTCAAACTGTAATCTTGCTACGGCTATGAATCGTATTATAAATGTCTGTGTTTTCTGGTGGTCTTTGGCAACCCATGGAAAGGGTCGTAGTGCCCAGAAGGGGTTAAAACCCACAGACTGAGAACCACTGGCCTAGGGGGATACGTTCTGTCTAAGAGAGGAGCTTTGATGCTGGGTGTCTGTAGAAACCACAAGGAAAGGGTGTGAAAATGAGGTGGGTGCACGGGGATAGAAAGCATACTTTAACCAGACACAGGACACTACGGACATCTGCCTGAATCAGTGGGAAGGGCATCCCCCTGCCTCTACACTTAAGGAAGAATACAGAGAAGAGGGAAGCTTCTCCAAGTTACTCTCTTGAGGACTTCCCAAAACGACTGGAGAGGGTGAAGGGGAGAAAGGGCTAGATCCCTGAGTGCAGCAGCTTGGGCTAGTCATTCAGTAAAACTCAGGGGTGGCCCTCCCCGAGGAGACAATGAAACATTGTATGGAAATAGTTTGAGGGGACTTTTATCGGTAAGAGAGGAAAAGTCTAAACTTGCCTAGGCAAGCAGGAGTTAACTTTTTCCCCCCGGAACACAAGGAGTCCAGTTGCCAGTACTGGTTGCTATTCAGTGTTACTCTCCCAGAGCCCCTGGGCTCTTATTATCTTTCTGCTGCCATAAGATAGCTGCTACAGCTGCAAGCATCATGTGAATTTTTCAAGACAAGAAAGGAAAGGCTAACTTTCTCCCCAAGAGATGCTGTCATTTTATGTCTGAGAAAGTCTCTATGCAGACTTCCTCTTATATCGCACCAACCAGAGTGTGGTCACATGCCCACCTGACGTCACAGATTGGCAAAGAGAAGTGGAGTGACCGTCATTGCCTCGTGAGCAGGGTTGGGGCTGGGGCGAGGGCGAGGGCGGGGGGGGGGGGGGGGGGGGGGGGGGGGGGGGGTAGGCCCAGATACAAAGCTAAGAGCCGAGGAGAGAGGAGAAGGAATGAGTGTTGAGGCAGGAAGAGCTCCGTGTACTGCTCCAGCAGGGCAGGTTCAAGGCCCTGGTCTGGAAGATGGCCACTTTTCTCTTTCCTTTGATGGAATCCCATTCATTCTTCTGGTTCTGCCTCTAGCATCTTTTTTTTTTCTTTTATTACACCCATTGTGAAGAGTGGGCCCTCCCTTTGTCATACTTGTTTCACAGCCCTGCATTTTTTGCCATGTTTTGTGTCTGGTATTCCCACAGCCCCAAATTCCTTAAAGGAAGTGATTATATTATTTTCATCTAGTGTCAGCATGATGCCTACTTACCCCATAGTAAGTGTTCAGTGCTTGTAGAATAGATGTGGCAGAAACAAATGCAAGGTGGGAAAAGAAAATGAGCGTGTTTGCCCAGGCATCTTCAAGCGTGAAGACCCACTAAATATGCACAGTACCTTCACTAAATATGCACAGTAGACGGATATTCAGTTCAGCCCCGCCTACTTAAGGAGGGTCTATTGTTGCTCCGCCCTTAGGGAGGATCTATTGTTGCCCCGCCTACTTAAGGAGGGTCTATTGTTGCTCCGCCCACTTAGGGAGGATCTATTGCTGGCCAAGTACTAGAGGCAGTACAAGAGAAGGCTCATGGAGATATCTTTGCATGCAAAGATAACTAACAATACAAAATAGCTTCTGATAATTGTCTCATTAGAGCCACAGGAGTGTGGGGTCAGGGAGGAGGACATTGGAACACGCATGGAATGGTAATTAAAAGCCACAGGTATTCCAAGTCTTAATTAATCGCCACTGCAGCCTCCTCCCATTTCCAACTTCTCAGCAATATAGGAAAATGATCAGATCTGAGTGTCATCTCCTCTGGCTGCCCTGCCTATTTGTCAATGCGCCTGTGGTCTACACAGTAAACAGTCGGGAAGATGAGGCAGAAAAGAGGGAACCTTGGTAATTCATTGCAGAGACAGTGGCTCTTGAATAGCTCAAAGTTGATCCCGTTTTCACCAGGTATTAAAAAATGAAATGATTATTTCACAAATGGACTGCATTTGAGATTTTTGTTAAGAGGAAAAGAGGTGACTAAAGCCACAGGGAGGGCATTAAATGGATCATTCTGTAGGTCTTTTTGCCTCATGGAAGATCTGATTTGATTTTGCAGTGGGATTATCCTGAGTCTCCTAAGAGGTCTTTAACAGTTAGGGGAGCATGGGCCCCTCTAACAGTCTGGTAAAATCCCCAGGGCTCCATGTCCTATCTGTCTAGGTGAACAACAAACACTAGATTCAATGAGAAACTCAGTGTCAACAAGAAAGGTAAAGGGCAAAAGAGAAAGACACTCAAAGATGAGCTCTGGTGTTCACGTATGCATGTGTAGAAAAGTTCACTGCACAGTCGTGTGCATGGACACATGCACACATGCACACACACACACTCTCTCACACACAGTACAGACATCATGGCATGGTGACATGTATCTATAGCAACAATAAATAACGAGATCTAGCAGCACAGATGATTCTTAGTGCTGATCTAAGGGAGTACCCCTTGAAATCTGCAACGGCTCACATGATCCGAGAAGATTCATTCGGGTAACAAAGTCATGGGTACTGCTGTGCCATGCGCCTGTGCCAATTTCTGGCCTACATTTGTCATTGCAGGACATGCTAGATTTCAGTTGGTGGTTACCGTATTAGTCAAGGTTCCCTGGAGGAACAGAACCTATGAGATGGACGGACGACAGATGGACAGACAGACAGACACACACACACACCAAACTTATTAAATCAGCTTCAAAGCCCAACAGCAGAATCTGAGAGCTGAGATCTAGTTGTTACTTGGTCCCCGAGGCTGGGCATCTCAGCAGTTGGAGTAGTCCCCCAATGGTTGTCGCTTGCTGGGACTCAGGACAGGGCCCCAATAACCATAGGACTGGCTAGGTCCCTCAGCAGTATCAATATGGAACCAAATGTTTGGGAGCCCCTGGGGAGCTGCTGGTTCTTAGTCCACAATGAGAGTCTGGAAATGCTGATTCTGCAGCCAGGGAAGGAGTTAGCAACAGTAGCAGCAACAGGGCGATGATCTCAAAGGAAGAGGGAAGGCCAAGAAGCAAAGGCACAGCCAGCCACATTCCTTCCGCCGTGCTCTTTTTATGTGGAATGATGCTACCAGAAGGTGTGGCCCATGATCGTGTGGGTCTCTTCGCATCTATCAAGGCAATCGGGACACTTCTTCAGGTGAGGCTCCCTACTCAGATGACTCTAATGTGTGGCAAGTTGACATCAACCCCAGCTGGCATCGTTCCAGAAGATTCCCAGAACCAGGCTAACTACTGCTGTTCCAAAGTCCTGCTACCCCACATGGTGTCCATGTGGAATACTAAAGCCAGTCTGTGACTCCTGCCATTGATGACTCGGGATGTTGTCTCCTACCAACTTAAATAATCATGTGACAACTTACATTCTGCTCCTTAAAAAGCATGTTCTCCAGGCCATGGCTCCAGCACTTGAAAGGTAGAGGCAGGGGGATAAGGAGATCGTGGTCATCCTTGGCTACTTATTGACTTGGGGGTTAGCCCAGGCTACATGTGACTCCAGCTCAATCAACCAAACAAAATAGTAGTACTGAGCTAGGCATGGTGGCACAGATCTTGTAATCCCAGCCCTCGAGGGATTGAGGCAGGGGGATGGACTTCAAAGCCAGCATGGGCTCTGTAGAGAGACTGTCTCAAGGAAAAAAGTAATTGTTGCAGGGCTTCCTGCCTCAGGCCTGAAATCCCAGCTACTTAGGAGGCTATGATAAAAGAATCTGGAGAGCTTAAGACCCGCTTAGCCAATTTGGTAAGACCTTGTCTCCAAAAAAAAAAAAGCGCTAGGGGCTCAGTTCAACGGTAGAGCCCTCGCCTAACCCGATTGAGGCTGGGGAGACGTGTTCAGCCATGGGCAGATAAAAGAAAAAGTCCAGCCAGGGGCTGCCTGGAGAAGTTCCACCTCAGGAGCTCGCCTTGGACTATGTTGCTCAAATACTGAATTTGTGTTTCCCAGGGGCTTGTTTCTGTGCGGCGGATCTTTCACAATCCCTCGCGTGGTGTAGTGCCTCCTCAGGAGCCCGACTTCAGACAAAAGAAATGATTTAGGAAGAGGGAAATCAAACTCTGCCTGGAGAGGCTGCCTGCTTACCGTACAAAATCACTCTCTGGCGATGGGGGAAATGCTGTCCTATTAAAATTCAAATAAGGAACTCCTGTGATTTTTCATCTTTTTGAAAAACAAATATAGAGCTGTAATCATAACTGACAATGCCCGTCGCTTAGGGGAGTGGTGGGCAGGCCCCCTTCCCTGTTTATTTTAGGACCACTCTGAATGACAGGGGGCAGGGGGTGGAGAACAAGAGCCCCAGTTCTGTGGGGAAAGGCAGATCAGTGTCTTAATGTGACTAGAACCCAGTTCCTTCTCAACTGAGAAAATAAGCCTATCAGGCATGAATTCCCCCTCAGTGGTTACTATTCTGATGATTAGGATTGTCTTCAAAGATTAGATTTTTTTTTTATCTATAATTTTTAAAAATTAAAACCTAGGGGCAGGAGAGATGGCTTGAGAAGAACCCATACTGCTCTTGCAGAGGACCCAAGTTCAGTTTCCAGCATCCAGCTGCCTGCAACTCCAGCTCCAGGGATCTAGGGCCCTCTTCTGGCTGCTTCCAGTACTGCACCCACATGCACACAGTTACACAAAGACATAACACGTGTACAGGTAATTTAAATTTTTTTAAAAAGATTAAAAACCCATTTGACAATAGAAAAACTACAATAAAACAATAGATAATTAAGATGCAATCAACTTACTTTGGGGGAAAATTCTCAGACAATTCAGATTTAAAAGAGCAACAAATTCTGCTATTGGCCAACTTCTGACTTTATTTAGGATACAAATGAGGCCAGCAGAGGAGGAGCAAAGGGGACGGAGGAGGAGAGGATGAGAAGGAAGGATAATGGCGTATACATGTGAAACAGTCATAAGAAAACATATGACTTTGTATGCTCATTTTGTAAACAGTGAACTAAATGTAAGAACATAACCTTCAAAATCACTGTCTATTTGACAGACAGTCCTCTTTTTTTCCCCCAGGAAGCGCTGGCTTACTGAAATGTTGATCACATGTTTTCTCTTTCTTTTTTCCATTTGACTTTGAATGTGTGAAGCTTGTGTTTTGGCATGGTCTCTAGAGTCGCGTCGAGTGCTTAGTAGGTTCTCAGCAAACATTTGCTTAGTGGGATTCAAAGAGGTTTGACTGGCTGGGGAAGATCCAGAACCTGCAGTTAAGAGCTGCTTCACTACTGCCTTGTACATGGGAGAACAGAGCCAGGCTGGGAGCTTTCCTAGTCAAAAAAGGGAATCTGTTCTAGCAAGAAGGCTGTAAACGAGGAGGTCAGAAATGAACAGAAGCCGGCCCACACAGAGGCTGAGTGTGGTGGTTTGAATAGCCTTGGCCCCGGGAGTGGTACTATTAGGAGGTGTGACTGTGGGGGTGGGCTTTGAGGTCCTGTGCTCAAGCTCCACCCAGTGCAGAAGAAGAGCCTCCTCCTGACTTCGTGCAGAGGAAGTCTCCTCTTCTGGTTGCCTTGGGATCAAGATGCAGTCTGCCTGCACACAGCCATGCTTCTCCATGATGATGATGAACTGATCGATTCTCTGAAAACTGTTAGCCAGTCCCAAGTAAATGTTGTCCCTAACAAGAGTTGTCTTGGTCATGGTATCCCTTCAGGGCGATGGAAACTCTAACTAAGACCCTGAGCATGCCCAGGACGCTAGCTTTCATCGAGTGGCCAGTTCTGAGCATCAGACCCCATCGTGCCTTGTATCTTCATCTGTCCCATGGAGACCCGAACCTTGACCTTTCCTGGGGAAGTTGAGAAGACTCAAGGAATTAGCGCAGATGACACACTTAGGCAAGCCCCCGGGCACTCGGAAAGTGTGAGTCATTATCTGTGTCGGGCATGACGCTCAGTGCTTCTTACACTTTGCCAGTAGAAATAACAAAGGAGATGGAGAGACACCAGGGGAGCTGGGCAAAGGGAGACAGGTAGGCACTCATGTTCTGATTTTCAGTTCAGTGTTTGTTCTCTTCCCTCTCCTGCTGCTCTCAGCTGAAGCATCCTGCGTAGACCTGCCTGTCCCCACTCAGAATCTCACTCATACCTCTCCCTATGACAGTCTTTACCCACAGAGCTTTTCATAGCATTTGGAATTGTTGGGAGACCTCCTTGCCAACAACCTAGCTACTGAGGGTCTCTACTGCTGTTTCGCTCACCCCAGAAGGAAGTGATCGATGTGCTCACCGATCAGCCACAAATCCTGACAAAAAAGGCCAGATCGTAATGCGTGCTCAGTAAAGGAATCCACACTTGTTGCACACAAACGGAGTAAAGGAGTGTATCAGACTCCTGTTCTAGTCACCTGCAGTCACACAGCCTCTTGGTCTGTAACGTATGTCTTTTAGAAGCCATCAGCACTAGGCAAAGCCATGGGACTCCCAACAGACCGTGTTCGAACTGTGTGTTCTCCTGGCTCCTTCAAGAATCGTAGGGTCTAGATGACTTACCTCCAGAAGATCTTTGAGCAGCACCGCCACTCCCACCCATCCCTATACTTCCTCTTTCTCTCCAAGCTTGCAAAGAGAGAAATATAGATGTGGGGAGAAGTCACCCTGACAGGTGCCAGGAGGTCAGTGAGGGGGCGGGGAGGGGAGGAAGGAGGGAATTTTGGAACCCACTACCTTTTCACTAAAAAGTTTCTTTTTGTGTCTTTTAGAGCATAAGAAACATATGCTTAAATCTTAACATTTTGGGGTGATCAACAGTTCTCCAAGATCCCCAAGTAGGGTTTAGACAGGCAGGGTGATGATACTGAGAGATGATCTATATTATTTGTTAAATTGGTCATAAGTGGTAGAAAGGAAAACCAGAAGATCAGATTTCCTGGGCATGAGAGGACAGAGTAGGCAGAGGGGAGGGCTAAGGATGGGGGTGGGCTGAGGTGGGGGCGGGGAGTCCAGTTCAAATACAGTAGGAGCAAGCTGGTGACCCTAGTCAGTGCCCTCTGCAAGCTGAGCGGCAGACCCTGATGTCATGGGACAATGCCACAGAGTGAAGGCTGGTGCTTAGGCGGTGTCCTAGTCAGGATTTCTACCGCTGTGATAAAACACTGTGACCAAAGGCAAGAAAGGGCTGCTGTCAGCTTATAACTCTCAGGTTACATGGCATCAACGGAGGGAAGTCCGTGTAAAAACTCAAGGCAGGAACCTGGAGACAGGCCCTAAAGCAGAGGCCATGGAGGAACGCTTACTGGCTAGTTCATTTTGTTTTCTTCTACAACCCAAGACCACCAGTCCAAGGGTGACACCCACAGTGAGCCTAGCCCTCCCACATCAATCATTAATCAAGGAAACGACCCCCCCAAAGGCTGGGGCGGGGAGAGGCATTTTCTCGAGTCCCTCTTCTCAGATGGTTCTAGCATGTGTTATAGAGTGACAAAAAGCTTACCATGATGAGTGGGTTGCTTTCCTGAACCTGCTTTTACTTCCTGCTTTTACTTAAACTTTTATGCTGTGCTTAAAACTCTCAAAACCCAGGCAAGGTCTTACTCATTTGTGGAATGGTAGGTAACCTGCCTTGCAAAACTCACTGAAGTCGGGAAACTCTTTCCTAGAGGGGAAACTTTGTAGCTGCTTGTATTCTTATGTTAATTTGGGTCTCTAAAACTGAATCCAAGTGTAAGACCTTCAGGGACCCTGAGGTCCCCAGTTGCTTCTGATTGGTAAATAAAGATGTCGACAGCCCATGGCTGGGCAGGGTAGACAGAGGCGGGACTTTTAGGATTCCCAGGCTAGGGACAGAAAGAAAAGGAAAGAGAAGAAGGGGATCCACCATGCTGGGAAAAGGAGGAGGAGAAGAGAGACACCACGCCTGAGAAGATGCAGGACAGAGAGGCATGGCCATCATTTAAGAGCCAGGAGAGTGTGGCCCAGGAGGGCTACCCAGCTGGGTCCGAGGCAGCCAAGGTAGAAGACAGAATACAATAACTGATAACTCGGGATTATCGGAAGGAGGTGGATCAGCCACGTGGAGGTTAGGAAGTGGCCCGCCCATTGAGCTACTTAAGGCGTAACAAAATATAAAGGCTGTTCTGAGTGTCGGAAGTGTGCCACATTGAATTTATGGCAGGATTTTCGCTAACACCAGTAGAGCTTGCTTCTATGACTGGAGTTTGGTAGTGGTCACTGCCACATATGTAAAAAAAAATAAAATATATATATATATATATATATATATATATATATATATGCTGTGTGTGTGTGTTTCATTCAGGAAACCAGACCATTGGGGTGGGTAGTGAGGAATATACCGCTGCTGGGATTTATTTAATTAATTTACCACTGCAGACTTTCTGGTAGAAATGGGAAAAAAAAAGTCAGTTGACCAGAACTGGAATCAGCTACAGCCAGCCCGAAGTGCCCCTCCCCCCACTGAGAATGCCCACCCTCCCCTCGAGATGCCATGCATACATCTGTTGGGAAATTATTACCACGGACGGATTCAGAGTATGATACATTACAGCCATCTGGAGAAAACTGTCATAATAAACACACAAGCTGACTCTATTTACATTAAATGATGGCTCTTCAGATATGATGTCCTGGTGTAGCGCTCCACTTACACGATTGTACAGGGTGGCCCTGTCAGAAATCTAACCCTGTAATGAACTTCAATGGTATCCACACCTGTAACCTGCCAGGAAAACAGACATGAGCTCTAGAGTTCCTTTCTGCCAGAAGGCTTCCCAGCCAAGCTTAGGGAAGAGGGGATGACTTTCCATGGTTGGTTCAGTCAGTGGCACGCGGACGTTTCTGACTGATGCTCACGTGTGCGCGCCTCTGGGACAGTGTTCTCGGTCGTGGCTGAAGTGCTTGCTTCAAATGCAGACTCTTCAGCTTTGCACCGTCTGTTCCAGCTCTCTAGGTCTAGAATTAGATTCCTATAGCTACTTCAGACGGAAGTACTGGTAGGAGTTTGTGATGGTTTGTATATGCTTGGCTCAGGGAGCGGCACTATTAGGAGGTATGGCCTTGTTGGAGTGGGTGTGTCACTGTGGGCATGGGCTTAAGACCCTCACCCTAGCTACCTGGAAGTGAGTATTCTGCTAGCAGCCTTCAAATGAAGATGTAGAATTCTCAGCTCCTTCTGCACCATGCCTGCCTACATGCTGCCATGTTCCCGAATTGATGATAATGGACTGAACCTCTGAACCTGTAAGCCAGCCCCAGTTAAATGTTGTTCTTATAAGAGTTGCCTTCGTTGTGGTGTCTGTTCATAGCAGTAACACCCTAACTAAGACAGAGTTACAGTTTGAAAATGGTAGTCTTAGGGAGTTTGTGTGTTGAGTTTTTAAGAAGTTCAAAACAGTTTAATCAGAGCTGCAAAAGCTTAGCTTACTCCTATATCTTATGCATATTTATGTATATATCTATTGAAATATAATTTTATATACCCAAATATATAATTATTTTTAATATATTTATAATATATAATATAAATCATAACACACATATATTTATAAAATCTTTGTTTTTTTTTTTTTTGTTTTTTTCGAGACAGGGTTTCTCTGTATAGCCCTGGCTGTCCTGGAACTCACTCTGTAGACCAGGCTGGCCTCGAACTCAGAAATCCGCCTGCCTCTGCCTCCCAAGTGCTGGGATTAAAGGTATGCGCCGCCACCACCACCCGGCTTGGTTTTTTTTTTTGTTTTTTTTGTTTTTTTGGGTTTTTTTTGGAAATGTGTAGCCCAGGCTGGCCTCAAACTCATGATCCTCCTGCCTCTGCCTCCTTCAGCAAATCCTACCAGCGTGTGCCACCACAACCGGCTATAAAATCTTAATGCATTTTTCTGCTGTAGCCAATTTGTGATGTACAGAGTGAATGAATTGTAATGCACAGAAACAAATAGATCTGTTTGCCAGATATAAAACCCTTGTATTTTAAAGAAAATGTTATCAACATCTTGGACTATTTATGTATATCTGTGACTTGTGTATAGGGAGAGTTCTATAGCAGCCGAAACCTAGGCACTTTACTGGGGTGACTATGTGTCTGTGACATGCGTGCGTGTGTGTGTGTTTGTTGTTTGATATTAAGACCGGGGTAATATTTTTCTTACATTTTATCTCCCATATACAAAAGGCTTTCAGTTTCTCCCGGCATTAACTCTGAGGTGAGGATAAATAGCTCCTGTATTTCTGCCTCCTAATTCCTACCTGGAATTCCCTAATCCCATGGGCTAAAGACCTCAGAGCAGATAAAACTGAAAGTGAAATGAGTATATTCCTGGGGGGAATATCACCAGTTCTTTGGAAATGAATGTAGCTGCATGCAGACAAGCTTCCATTTGTCCAGAATTACCTAGCTACACGGAAGCTGCCCACACCTCTGCACTTAAAGTATTTTGAGCTCCACCCACTCTCTTCCCATTTTTAGCTTGGAGGGATTGCAGCGAGCAGACCATGTGCACCCGTGTGGAAATGTCACCCAAGGCCCCTTCGCAGGTGGGGCCTGACTGCTGGCTACCAGTTCCTCCTCTGAAACTATATAGGTTAGGTTTCAAAACCCGTTCACAGAAGCTCTCACACCTAAACTCACTTAAGTAGGGCAGGCCCCATCTCTCTAGCTTTTACTGGAAGGCCAATGTGTGAGAAAAGCCAGGGATCAGAAAGTATGTGGGTCTCCAGCCCATCACGCCGGGCTCTCACTCTCAGCCCTGAAGTTACCTGGGGAAGCTTTGAAAACTGCGCATGCGCAGGCCCAATCCCGCTTCTCAGAGGATGCGGTCTGGAATGATTGTGGAGTTTCGTTGTTTGCTTGGTTTTGTAATCGTTTTTTAAGTTAATTTTTAAGGTTAGTATAGTAAATAACTGGTTTCAGTGAGACATTTTCATATACGTGTGGCACACACTTGATTTTCATTCATCCCCTCCCATCTCCATCTTTCTCGTAGACCCTTTGCCCCC
>JADRCC010313894.1:0-16614 GCA_019843855.1 Hylomyscus alleni | reverse complement strand
CACACACACATGAACACACATACCACATACCATACATAGAGACATAGCACACAGGCATATACACACAGATATACACACAACACAGACACACACACACACAGACATACCACACACACACACACACACACACACACAGACACACACAGACAGACAGACAGACAGACAGACAGACACACACACACACACACACACTCTCCCAGGTGCTCTCCCTGTAATGCCTTTCCTTCCTCGTCCCTCTGCTTCCTTGAGAAGCCAGCAGGAGCAGTTTGTTTTCAACTGCTGGAGGAGCCTTGAAATATGACGAAGGTGGCACACGGAACGCTCCCTCCGGCCCTGCCCCGATGGCACGCACACAGACATAAAAAGCAAACACCATCAGTAACCTGTCGCCAGAACCCGGCAACGAGGCGGGAGTTTTTCTCCCTGCCGGGGCTGTTAGCAGCAATGTATCTCTCCCGGCACTAAGCACCATCCTTCCCAAGGCTGCATTATAGTGATTTATAAACCCCATTTCTGGGGAAAACGAATAGATCAAAGTGAGGAGAAAGAAAAGGCGACATGAGCAGCTGGAGTTAGATATTGCGGCATGAAACAAAAACACAAATGAAAAACCAGGCAGTGACACAATCCAGCCATTCCATGCCGCACTTTTATCAGAGAGCAAAATTTAGATTTTAATCCTTTTTTTCTTTTCACTTCAGAAGATGGGGCCTCTTGTCAGTTGTTGGGGTTTGGTATCAGCTCGGGAGCATGTATGGGAATGGCGCTGTCGGGATCCCACTGCTCGATGTGGGGTAGAGGGTTCTGGCAGGAATATGCACCCTGACATCATCTCCCTCATCACCGGAGAGCTTAATCAGCTCCCAAATGCATAAGCCCAAAGCTGCTTTCACAGCGGGGTTGGGGCAGGGGTCTTGAGAAGAGTCTGCCTGAGACCTGTGTAAAATCTATCGTGGTGATCTCACGATACCTCAGCAGTGACCACCCAGGTGCAGCCGACAAGGCTCAGACAGTGAAGCACTTCCTTAGAGGGGCAAGGACCTGAGCTCAAAATTCAAAATGCACAGAAAAAAAAATATATATATATACTCACGGGAACATCCCTGGAGCTCACTGAACAGTCTACTTGCTGAGTTCAGAGCACCGAGAGACTGTCTCAAAAAAACAAGGTGGCTGGCACCTGAGGAAGGACATCTGAGTTTGTCCTCCAACCTGATCGTATGCATGCCCACATGTGTATGCGCACACGTACTAGCATGCACACATACAACCATGCACACAAATGGAACTCCAAGTCCCATTTGTCTGTGGGAACACAGACAGCTCAGGGCCAGGGCTCTGCACACCCACAAGGGGAAAAGACATGGACTCTGCATGGGTTTCTTGAGAGGTTTGGTGGAAGGCATCTCTGGAGCCAGGCCAGACGCTCAGGAGGAGAAGTGCCCTAGGGCATCTCAGGGCCAGTGAGTCCGCCGCAGGTATAGGCTTGCCAGGGGGGAAAACAAAATGGGAACCTGCTGGGGACACATCAGACTGCAACCTGCTTGAGGCTTGAGATGGCCTTCCCTGTTCCTAACCAGCTAGTCACTGGAAAGGGGTGTTATTTGATAGTTATTTATTTACTGTGTGTCTCCTCCTTCCCCAAGCACAAGAATGGTGCCATGTCTGTTCCATTCAACCCATTCCCCAGACCTACACAGCACCTGACACACAGTAGGTACTTGACAGAAACTCGGTGGTTGAATACATGAAGGTGAGCATGCTGGCACCATGCTCACATCTGCCTTGTAAATCCTCATGGCAGCCAGGTATGGCCTTTAATCCCAGCACCAGGAGGCAGAGGCAGGTGGATCTCTTGAGTTTGGGGCCAGCCTGGTCTACAGAGGACTGTCAGCGCTACACAGAGAAACTGTGTGTTGGAAAAAAAAAATATCCCCATAGCAATGCTCTGAGGTACATTGGATTGGCCCTGTTCACAGATATACAAACCCAAAGGGGTTTAGTAACCTGTTTGTGGTCCTCTGACAGTAAGTAGGTGAGTCTGGCTGAGGACGGGCCTTTGGAAAGCCAGCACTCTGGCCCCCACACACACATCCAAGGGCTGCCCTATATCCCCAGATTGGAACTTAGTACTTTGTGCTGGCACCTGTATTTGGGGACTGAAGCTGGGCATGCTCTGGAGTCTCCTCAGATGATAACCCCACGAACTACAAAGCACTAATGGCTTTCCCTATGAAGAAATCACCAGGATCAGAACTGCATCCAAAATTAGAGCTAAGAACAGTCCTGACCAAGCCTGCAAGGAGAGAGGAGAGGCTGGGCTGTCTGCTCCAGCTGCAGCTGTCCCCAGTCCACGCCACACGTGGGATTTTTCTGAGCAGTCTCATTTATCTGTTTCATTTTTAAAGGCCAACCCGATAAAACAAAATCTATAGCTGCTTATAACTAGGTGGAATTTGCATGTGGGGCTGTGACATTTTGCAGCGTCTCACTTTGGGTGACCTGGGATGTTGGGGGTGATCACTCATTTTTGACTCAAAGCGACTTTAAGAGACCTGCCAAGGCACATGGCTGGGGGCAGGAGCTAGCTCAGCTCACGGACTGAAGCCCACATAACTAGATAGCAGCAGGAACGCCGAGCAGCTGACCGACCCATCTTGGGCCTCTGAGTTATAAAAGTAGCTTCGAATCTTGGCTGGACCTGTACGTCTCTCTCTCTCTCCCTCTCTCCTTCTCTCCCTCTCTCTAAGGATTTTATCTTTATTTACATTTTTATTTATGTACATGTGTGTATAGGGTATCACATATGTTTTGATATCCATGAAAAGGGCATTGAATCCCCTTGGACTGGAGTTACAGGCGGTGTGAGCTGACTGATGTGTTAAAAACTGAACTCAGGTCTTCTACAAGAGCAGCAAGGACTCTTAACTCCTGAGCCACCTCTCCAGTCCCAAAATCCACCCCTTTCTTAAAGACCAACATGCCAGCTGTATAATCAGGAATGCTCATTTGCTTTGCTGATGTCTTCAGGGCTGGGGACACATTCAGAAAATCCAACGCTAGCCTTGCAAGAATAAGGAGGGAAGTTTGATTCCCCAGAACCCACCCAAAAAGGGGCAGATTTCTAAAACTTGCTGGCCAGCCAGCCTTGCTTAAGCAGTCCCAGTGAGAGACATCACTCCCCAAGATTGCCTCTGTGTGCACCAAGCATGCACGTGGATACACAGGAACACACACAAGCACACACACACATCACAAGCATGCATGCTCGCATGCACACAAAAACTGCACACATGCACGCATGCACATGCGCAAGCACACGCACACCACATGTACACATTTGCCCATTCACACATACATGCAAACACACACAAACCAACAGGCACGCACACATATGCACCACTTGAAGAAACAAATATCCTTCCCAGAGTGTCTTATCAACTGATTGGTCAATCCACAGATGATGTGATGTGTTGGTGGGTTTTCCCAAAAACACTTTCTACTGAACAAATTCAGAGATCTGGACTCCAGAAGCTGTCCCCTCCAACTGTGGGCATCTGAATACAGTTGTTGGCAATACCCAGGTGCATCTGAAAAGCTTAATTCTCAACCCTATTCACCTAGGAAAGCAAAAGCAAGGTTTCGCCCTGAGAGCTGAAAGGGAAGAGTCGCTGCGCCCTTGGTTTAATATTGCAGAAAGCACCTGGGGTCCTGGGAGGACACACGCTTGCCACGTTCAGAGTCTTACCTGACTTTTAAAAGATGAATTACAAACCTCCTGAAAGTTGGACTTTATAATTGAAATATTGATAAACTCTTTCCCATAAAGCAGCTACTAGATTCTGCAGCACTGACTAGGAAATACGCAAAATATATATATATTATAATAATGCTTTTCTCTGTTTAGCCAAGAAATACAACAGCAGAGATTACTGCTTACAAAATAGAGATGCCTTTCCTCAAATTAGATGGGGAAAAAAAATGAACTCTGATAAATTATGATGCCCCTAAATTCCAAAGAGTGTGCATCAATTGTTGGGGGTGTTGTCGCCGTCCTTCTGGACAGCCTGCTGATTGGGATTGTAATTTACAATTATTGTATTCTGGTGCAGATACAAGGGCTGACAAAATGCAAATCTATTAACAGGAACATCTTCCTTTCTCTGAATCAGGAAGGAACAATACTCCAAAAGAGACTGCCATAAATTACAAAGGGAAATGTTTCTGCTATGCTCACAACTCAGTACCAAAAGGCAATTAAGAAAGGAAACACCTACCATCCGGTTTTCTATATGCTGCCACAGAGACCAAGAATTGCTACAAAATCAGGTTGGAAGGTGTACGATTGGGATCTATCTACACCTCGTGGTTCTGGCCCCAGCCCAGGCTACAGCCCTTTTGTGAAGGCAAGGCACCACTTGTGTTCACACACACACACACACACACACACACACACACACACGATAGGGGTGGAGGGTAGGTACCTTCAGAGGCCAGAAGAAAGAGTTGGATTCCATGGAACTAGTCTGGGGGCAGTGGTGTCTCATTTGACATGGGAGCTAGGAACTGAACTCAGGTTTTCTGCAAGAGCAGCAAGCACTCTTAATCACTGAGCCACCACCACCACCATGTGTCATTTTAGACAATAAGTCTTTCCATTTCTAGTTTGGCCAACACAATGCAACTTCTGCTTGAAATATGAACTGCACTGGCCTTTTAGAAGCTGAAAGTTACATTTGGGAATGGTTCAAGAGAGACTGAGTTATCTCCTTTTTGCAACAGAAGAAAATGAGACATGCTGAGGCAAGTAGGATGGGTTTGGCTCAAGACGAAGGCAATCTCCCAGGCTTATCCAGCTCCATGGTCGGGATGCCTGGCAGAGAGAGGCTGAGCAGCTCGCCCTGTGCTTCCAACTCAGTACTGTGACATGCTCTGCCGATCTGTTCTTACCAGGAACAGAGGGAATGCCTATAGTCTGAGAATTAGGCAAACAAAGGACCACAAGTCATCTGGTCTTCCTTCCGCTTGGGTTCAGTGAGTGTTGGGCAGTCCAAGACTCCCCAGGCTGGACTCAACTCGGGACCGGATCCCTGCATGGTATGAGCCCATCCCACTGATGGGCATGTCACATGCAAGAGCATCTCTGATACATGAGCAGCTGGACTTTGCCTCCATGAACTGGGAACCCAGTCTCAAGCTTCAGCTCCCTGCATGTTTCTGACACCTGGTGAAGAACCTGGTGTTGGTAGCAACTGAACAAATGATTCCTTTGGGAGCAAAATAGAGAAGGTGGCTTCTTAGGAACAGAAACTCTAGGTCAGACTCAACTCCGACTTTTCATCTCCTTGACCTGGGCCACCCTGATCAGGGGTACTCCTCACACAACCGGGTGCTCCTCACATAACAGGGTGCTCCTCACACAACAGGGCTGAGGGGCTGGTGTTGCCCCTTCCAAATGCCTCAGCTCACACAAGCACTTGCCAGGCAGGTTTCATCTACCTTAGAAGATCATCAGCAGAGTTCTGCCAAGACTCCTTCTCTAGCTCAGAGCAGCCTGGAGGAGGCATGGGCATCTGACCAGTTCTGAAGGCCTGGTAGACCTTAATGAGCCTGAAGTTAGAACAGATTTAGTGACTCCTTGGAGTGTGGGGAAGGGGAGAGGGCTGGTGCAGTTGGAGGGATATGAGATAGGAAGCAATTATGACTATCCCAGAGGGCAGAGCGGAGGCCCTGACATCATAGGGGGACGGTGATGGTACAGAGTCCGAAAGGCAGGAGGAAAGAACCAGAGGAGGAACATACACTAGTGAAAGTGGTTACCGAATGCATGCCGCATATGCACACATACACGCGAGCACACACACACACACACAAACACACACAAACACACACACGTACAAACACATGCCTATATAATATACAAATACATATACATATCTACAGGCATTCACACACATTCACACATACAAGCATATACACACACTTACATACACGCACCTCTCACAGTGCACAATTATGTAAATCCATCCACAAAACTATGACTCTCTAAGGCACAGAGGCCCACTTGGCAATTAAGGCCTCCAGCACACAAGAGCGCCATTGGGCAGACCCCCTCACTGTCCACAGGCACACAACCCTGGTCTCTACACAGACAGGCTCCAAGTGGGATGCACCCCTCTATGCCGTCACTGACACAGCTGCTTAAGCCAAATTCTGCCGTGTAAAGTCTTTCCCCAATGCCCCTGCCCAGCCAGGCTGCTCAAGCCCCACCCCCAGGATCAACTCTCGATCAGGAGATAGACTCTACAGCCACAGAGTCTAACAGAACATCACATAAATTCATTTCATACACTCATTTAATCCCTTTAGAAGCATTCCCCAACCTATAAAGTCTAAACAAGACTTTCTAGCAGTACATGTGAGGTGTGCTGGGCACACCTGTGGGCTGCCAGATCAACTAGAGCAGCTCACTGTCTGCTCTCCTGCTGGCTCACTATTTGTATGTTTATCTGTTACTGAGTCGTGCCTCAGTTTGCCCATCTGTAAAAGGGGATAACAGGAGAGCCTCCCTATAGAAGCCTGGCACTTTAAGGCAGTGGTTTTCAGCTTTCCTGCTGCTGAAACCCTTTAATACAGTTTCTTGGGTTGTGGTGACCCCCTCAGGTTTTGTTGCTACTTCATAACTGTAATTTTGTTACTGTTATGAATGGTAATGTAAATATTTTTGGAGATAGAGGTTTGCCGAGGGGGTGTGACCCACAGGATATAGAGGTTTGGAAGTGGGCGTGGCTCACAGGTTGAGGATGCTGTTTTAATGGGTTCCAGCTGCCCTCACTGTAACTATACATGGCTCTCACCCTCGCTCCAATCCACCTGCACCTCCTGTCCCCACTTCTCCACACCATATTCCCTTTGACTGGGATGTCCTCCCCACCATTTTGGCCTACCAAACTCCTCCTCGTCATCCTCCAAAACTCAAGCGCCAAAGTTAAAAGGGCTGGCAGTCGCAAGCATTGGAGGGGATGTAAGAACTGCCCCACTCTGCAAGTGGGAGCAGCCATTTTGTGTGAGAAGATTTTGTGTGTGAGATTTGTATGGAGTTAGGCTAACGGTCATTCTATAACCTAGCAGTCTCCCCTACGTTACCTCATGGATGTGAAAGTGCTTGCCCACAAATGCCCATGTGCAAGTCTGCAAGACATCGTTCATAACTGCCCCAGTGTGGCAAGCCAGACCCCCACTGCCTGGGAGAATGGAAAAACAAATTGCAGTACGTCCACACAAAGGACAACCACTCAGCAATAAAAAAAAGAACAAAGCACCAAGAACGTCAAATGCCAATGGAAGAAGCCAAACATAACAGTGGACATGCACTACTTCCATCTACAGAAGGTTCTAGAAGAGACAAAGCTGTAGTGACAGCAAGTGGATCTATACCATCTGTTATGGTGGTGTGGGCTTACAAAATTACCCAAATTAAGCAAACCATATCCTCATTATGGCTGGAATTTTTTTTTTTTTGCATGAAAATAGTATCTTAAATCAGGAGGGAGACCCTACAGACAGTCTCCCCAGGCTCCTCCCCTGACCCTTCCAGGCAGCCCCTCCCTTGGCACATGGAGCAGTGGTCTGGTTGTTCTACAGGAAGGCCCTCAGCCCTACTGTAATATCAGGGGACGTTGCCACAGGGCACTGAGCATGCTCCTCGTTCGCTCCTCACAGTCACTGTAGGAGATGTGGGTTACTATCCCATCTTTGTATAAGGATCAGAACAAGGACACTGTGGTAGTGCCCCAGCCTAGCATGTGCAGGCCCTGGGTTCATCTCATCTCAAACAGAAGTCTGAAGGTGGAACAAGGTTAAATGGACACCCACCAGCATCAGACAGCAAGGAGAGGGGCTGTGCGGCAAAGAAGAGTCAGCCAATCTGACTGGCAGCTGAGGTCTGTCCAGACCTAAAGGACCATGGGAGCTCTCCTTTCCCCTCTCTTCATCCGGGGCCACAACTAATAATGTGGCATACATGTGCTATGCGTGTGCTTGTGTGTGTTTGTATATGTTCCCCGGCTCCACAACCTATCTCTCTATTTCCAAATTAAGCCAAAAAGCTAAATTAGTCTTTGGCCCAAGATCAAAGACTTTTTTCACACATAACACCTCCGAGTTGTCATCGAATGAAGCCATGCTCCCAGACAAAGCATATAACAGTGTCACTACTGGGATGGTGGCTGCCTCCCTCAACAGCGCCTGCTGCAGAGCATGGCAGCCCAGCTCACTGTAAAACAAAAACCCCATCACTGTTGGGTAAACTGCAGGCCTCAGCAGGCCTCAGCAGGCCTCCCCTTCATCAGGGGACCTTTGAATGTTGCCGCACAGCTTTAGAGAAGAAAATCTAGGGCAGGTCCGAGAAGCAGCTGCAGGTTCGTTCTTTAATCGATCCAATTTTCCAGAGTGTTCTACTTTTTGGCAGTCTAGAATATCCCTTTTCAAGCTCAGGGTATAGCTCAGTCAGCAAAGTCTTTGTTTTGCAAGCACAAGGACCCAATTCAGTCTCCAGAATCCACATATAAAAATCCAGGAATGGGAGACTGGAGAGATGGCTCAGTGGCTAAGGACACTTGCCGCTCTTCTGGAGGACCTGAGTTCAGGTCCCAGCCTTCCTGTCTAGAGGTTTATGACCGTCTATAACTTCAGGGGATCCTATGCCTTTGGCCTCCGTAGATACCTGCACTTATGTTCACACAAGCACATGCAGACATACACATTTATAATTCAACAATAAGAAGACCAGCCAGAAATAGTGCTGCAAGTTTCTAACTCAGGGCTGGGGAGGCACTGACAGGTGGATCCCCACACTGTGTGATGAGTCAATGAAAGATCCCCCCTCTCTCTCAAAAATAAAAATGAAAATAAATTTTAAAATGTGGATGGTCCTTAAAGCTGTCCTCTAGTTTCCACAAACACATGCACACACTCACACACATCCACACACATGGGACAATATGTAAAATGTAAAGCAAACTTCACTGAGTTTTAAGAATTGAAACCTTTAGTGTAGGGGACATCATAAAGGGATGGACTGTGGGCAGGAACAAAAGAGAAGGACAAGTTTACTGTTTCTGACATGGTGATGTAGCCATTATGGAAAACATTGTATGGGTTTGCCCAAAAATTAAAGACTGAGCTACCTACAATATGACCCCATGCCTTAGTCAATGTTCTATTGCTTCAAAGAGACACCATGACCACAGCAACTCTTACAAAGAAAAACATTTCATTGAGGCTGTCTTAAAGTTCAGAGTTTTGGTCTATTATTGTCAGGCAGGAAGCATGGCGGCATGCAGGACAGGTAACTGAGAGTTCTACATCTGAGTCTGCAGTTAGTAGGAAGAGAGAGAGACACCGGGCCTAGCTTGAGCTTCTCAAACCTCAAAGTCCACCCACCAGTGACACACTTCCTCCAGCAAGGCCACACCTTCTCCAACAAGGCTGCCGGTCCTTTCAGATAGTGAGTGCTACTCCCTGTGAGCCCATGGGAGCCATTTTCATTCAAACCACCACACCAAGCAATCCCACTCTCAGAATCTCCCCAAAGAAGAAATCAGCACCCCAAAGACACCTGTGCCTCCATGATCTTCCAGTACTAGTTACAAGATATTGCCAAGATATAGAAGCAACTTAGGTGGCAGTCAACAGTGACTGACTGACTGAAGAAACCCTGGTGTGTGCACACAGGGGACATCATCATTCAGTCTTAGCAGAGGAGGAAGTCATTTGCGGCAACATTTTTGCTAAGAGAAACGAATGTGGTGAAGAAAGATCACACAGCCTTAGGATGATTATGTCAACATAATCCACAATCACCCAGGAAGAACCTCAGTCAAGGGTTTTGTAGATCAGGTTGGCTTGAATATGATAACCGATGTGGGAAGATCCAGCCCACGATGGGTGGCGCCATTCCTTAGGCAGAGAATCCTGTACTGTGTGAGTGTAGAGAGGAACACTAACATGTATGTGTTCATTCTCTCTCTGCGCTTGACTGTGAACGTGATCAGCTGCTTCAGGTTCCTTCTTTGTCACCCCTGCAATGACTGTCACCTGGATTCGCGAGCTAAAATAAACCCCTTCTCCTTTAAAACCGCTTTTGTCCGGGCATCTTACGACAGTAACAGAAATGCAGCCAGGACAGACATGGTCTAAATTAAATGTGGAATCTTAAAAGGTCAAACTCGTAGCATTAACGAATAAAAGGTGTCTAGGAATTGTGGTGGAGAAGTAGAGAGCTGTTAGCCAAAGTATATAAAAATCTCAGTTATATGTAATGACAAGCTCTGGATGGCTGGTGGGCGACTACGGCTAATGATATGGCACCTGCCTTGGTGGTCATTTGTTTCCTGGTGCTGGGGATTGGATGTAGGCAATTCATGTTAGGCAAGTGTTCTATCATTGAACTACATGTATGTGTCTATATGGGGATATATGCACATGAGTCCTGAGTGCAGAAGAAAGTGTCGGAGTTCCTGGAGCTGGAGTTACAGGCAGTCATACCTGTGCTTTCTTAACCACTGAGCCATCTCCCCAGCCTCTCATCTTGTTTTTTTCCCTCTTTAATTTTGTGTGTGTGCACGTGCTTGTATGTGTGTGTGTGTGTGTGTGTGTGTAGATGATTGTGGTATGTGTATATTGTGTATACATGTATCTGCAATTCATGCAGGTATGTGTGCAATGACCAGTAGAGAACATCCAGTGTCCTGTAAAGCTCTCCACGGGATCTCTCGCTGGACCTGCAGTTAGGCTGGCAGCAAGTGCCAGTGTTACAGGCACATATGTGATCGTGCCTGGATCTTTAGGACTCAGATCCTCATGTGTGTGTAGCTATCTCTCGGGTCCCTCCACCTCTCATTTTTGCCAACTCCTAACTGTCTAAAATTTGTGTATAAGTGTTTTGTCTGTATGCACATCTGTGCACCACTTGCATGCCTGGTGCCTGCACATGCCATAAGAGGGCACCAGGTCCCATGGAACTACAGTTACTGGTGTTATGAGCTGCCTAGTGGGTGCTGGGAATTGAACCCAGGTCCTGTGGACAAAACAGCTAGTACTCTTAACTGCTGAGCCATCTCGCCAACCCTCCAAGAGCCTAAATTTTTAGGAATCTCTTCTCCACTTGCTTTCCATCATTAGCCATCTAACAGGTGGCACTTTCTGAACTCATAGCACCAGGGAGCACAGAGAAACTCCTCCCCATGCATGTGCACGGGTGTGGGGTAATGCAATAAGAACAATGGCCAGAGATCAACACAATCCAACCTGCAGGGTCTCCAGATCAGAGGATGCAGAAGGGCCTGATGCCCCAGCTGTGTCTACAGCCCTCCTTCCTGAGAGCACCCCACAAACACAGCATGAAAGGGACGAGACTGGCAAAGGCTTTTCTTATTGGTTGTGTTTCCAAAACAAAGCAGTAGCCTTCATTGGCAGGAGCAGCAAGGCAGAAGCAACTGTCAGTGGATGGAGGATGCTCTGACACATGGTCCAGACTTGTAAGGTGGAAAAACAGTTCTGGGGATGCGCAGTGGAGGCAGTTACCCCACATAAACATATCTGCTGCCCTGAACTGTACACGGGAAAATGGATAAGATGAAAATTAATTTCCTTTTGACATAAGCTCTCAGTCCAGTTGGCTTTGAACTGTGGCTTCCCCCGCCTCTTCCTATCCAGGGCTGGAAATATTAGCATGCACCACCATGTCCAACAAGACAGCAGATTCTACGTCAAGGACATTTTACTGCAATTCTTTTTTTTCTGAGACCGGGTTTCTCCGTGTAGCCCTGGCTATCCTGAAACTCACTCTGTAGACCAGGCTGGCCTCGAACTCAGAAATCCACCTGCCTCTGCCTCCCAAGTGCTGGGATTAAAGGCATGCGCCACCACCACCACAGGGCTCTGCAATTCTTTTTTAAATTAAAAGGAGCTGGGGAGTCTGTAAAGTACTTCACATAAGCATGAGGATCGGGGTTCGGATTCCCAGTGACCAAGTAAAGCAAACAAACAAATAAATGTTTTGTAAAAAGCCAGATGAAGCAACTCACACCTGTAATCCCAGCACTGAAGAGCAGACAGCAGGTTCCCTGGGGGTCCCTGGCCAGCCACTCTAGCCAAGTCAATGAGCAGCAGTTGGAGAGCAACGGAAGAAGATGCCCAAGGTTGGGTTCTGGCTTATACAAACACTTGCATGTTCACCTGCACAGACAAGCACACACCCAATGACACACACAAAGTTTAAGAAGAGGAAAAGCAGCTAAGACACTGCTATTTTCCCTGCAGTGACATCAGTGATGCCTCACTGATGTGACCCCTGCAAAACTTCAGGTGACCCAGCAAGGCCCCCAGCCACTCCTCGGGGCCCCTCACCTCCACCACCTGACCTGGGCCATCTCTCCTGAACCTGACCTGGGGTCCTCCTGGAACCTACGCTAACCGGGAAACGGATCCCACGCTTGCCATGGCACGGATGAGGCCAGAGCGTGGCTGCTTCTTAGCTCCGCTCGTTCCTCTTTTCTGGCAAGGATCCAGCCCATAATTAGGCAGCTTCCCAGAGGAGACAGAGCACTTCCTGCCCAAATGACAAGCTGTGGATTATGCAGATCTTTCCAGATGTGGCATTTGTCTCCCTGGCAGTGCTGCAGGTGGCTCTAGGTTTGCTTGGCTGGAAAGCTCCATCTGATGCCTCATCTTCACAAATGCCTCCCTCTACTGCATCTGCTGATGCCCACGGCTTCCGCTGGCAAACTCCATTTCCTCTGTGCCGGAAGGTCCCCCGGGGTAGGAAACAGCAAGGGGAAGTCTGTTTTCCGAGGAGGGGCACGCTGAGCCCTTCACCCTCACGGCTGCTCAGCTCTTATCTCTTGGGTGTCCAAGCACCTGCGTCCAAAGCCCTAGAGGCCACCACCACCACCTCCCCAGAGCCCCCAGAGCCTGGTGCGAAGTTGACAATAAATGGCTGGCAAATGGAACTCAATGGTTGATTGGATGAAATGCGCAATCAGCCCCGAGCTGCTGCTGATTCCATTTAGCAGTATGGGTACAAAATGCACGCTTTGCAAACCAAACGAGTCATTCTCAAGTGCCAATATCTGCCATTCGAGTGTGCCTGGGAGTTCACGCATGACACTTGGAGGTGTGTTTTCTAGGTGACACTGACTTAAGCCTCACAGACACACTTTTTTCTCAGAAACATATTTACTGAGTTTAGATGGATGTGGGGAAATGGCTACAGACACACAACTGAAGGAAAAACTGATGTTTTGACAATGTAGTAATCTAAGATGTGCCTTGCCACTTCACAAAGGGACGACTACCCAGCACGTCTGTCTCACAAACTTATGGCTATCTTAAATTCAAACAAAACTGAATGAGTATGAATTTCATTGATAAATGAACGAATGAGTGGTGTTATAGCTAAATTTTCTAGCATCTATTTAATTTGTACACACACACACACACACACACACACACACACACGGACAAGCCACAGTACACATGTAGATGTCAGAAAACGACTTTCAGGAGTAAGTTTCTCTTCCAGCACATAGGTCCTAGAGATTGGATTCCTGTCACCAGGCTTGGTGACAAGCCCCTCTACACGCTGAGTCATCTTATTGGCCCCTAAAAAAAAATTATAAAAATAAAATTTTAAAAAGGTCTGGAGAGGCTAGAGAGATGGCTCAGTGTTTAAGAGCACTGACTGCTCTTCCAGAGGGCCTGAGTTCAATTCCCAGCAACCACATGGTGGCTCACAACCATCTGTAATGGGATCTGATGCCCTCTTCTGGTGTGTCTGAAGACAGCTACAGTGTACTCATATACATAAAATAAACAATTTTTAGGAAAAAAAAAAAAAAAGGTCTGAAGAGCTGGTTCTGCATGTTCACTTGCTGCTCTCACAGAGTACCTGAGTTCAGCACCAGGCACACACATGGTACGCAGACATATACACTCATACAAGTAAAGTAAATAAATCTAAAAAAAAAAAAAGTTTAAAAAGGAAAGAAATGAGAAAAAAGAAAGAAACTAACGCTAATGATGTAGTATGCAAATTCCATTTAATAAACTGGGTGAGATTACCCCCTACATAAAGTAACTATGAAGACCTAGCCTGGTGGTTCACAACTTTAATCCTTGCACTCTGGAGGCAGAGGCAGGTGGCTCTCCATAAATTCAAGGTCAGTCTGGTCTACATATCAAATTCCAGGCCAGCCAGAATACACAGTGAGATCCTGTCTGAAAACAAAATAAAACAAGCCCACCTATAAGAGATTTGTGGGATTGGAAAACGATCCAGGATTGATTATAGATAGCCACACAGATGTTTCCTGGAGGGCTCTAGCTGGCCCAGGTTGGGTAAACACGGCACTGCCAGGCCTCGATAGCCCTTTCCCCTTCTCTATCCCGTGTCCCTCTATGAACCACAGATTACATCCCTAAAGGTAACCAGCAAGGAATAGTCCCTTATTTGGAAACTTTCTTACGCCAGACTCATTCCTGAGGCTGACTACCAAAGTCTGGCAGTCAAAAGCCTCCTTTGGTTCACTACTTAACATGCCCAATCAGAACATACCACCACATTTGAACCATTCGAACACAGACTTTTCTCCTCTTAAAAATTACACCTGCGAGATCATATATGCTGCAGTTTCTCTGCCTGAGTGAAAGTAGCCATGTGTATCTTTTCTTCCCTACTTAATAAAGGATTTCTCCGAGAAGTAGATGTTTGGGTGTGTCTTGTGCCTAATCTGGGGTGAGGTGGGGGCAATCAGGTTTAAACCCTGAGCAGAGGCAGAGGCAGAGGGTCCAGCCCAGTGCTTTTGCGCGTGAATGCATCTGACGCTTTGTGGATCTGAGCTAAGATTTCATGTTTGTAACCGGGCTCAGGGTATGTAAGCCATGGGTCTGATGTCTACCCTTGAAGGGGCAAACACGGGGCATGCCAGATGCCACACACACACACCCACCCACACACACACACACACACACACACCTCCATCCCAGCCTTGTTTTTAAAACAAACAGCAGCTTTCTAGTATGCTCTGGGCTTTTGAACCTGGTGTTTGTCTCCCTCAAGTCCCTGCTCACTCTCTCCTCCCACGGAGGCCGACTAAGCTCTTCCTTGTTGTTTCTTGGAGAAGGCTGATTAAGGTAATTGGCAACTTTTTCCCGTGATTCCACAGCAAGCTGTCATTTCAAGGAGAAGCCGTCCACTCCAATTCAGAACACCCATTTTTTCGATGTTTTCTTCTATGCGGCGGGAGGAGAAGGGAGTGGGAATCTGTGGCCCCCCAAAGAAACAAGCTCTTCGTCTCCCTTTGTGTTTCAGAGCGTGTAAACTCAGCTGGAATCACAGCTAATAAATAGGTCATCTTGTACTTTCAAAATAAAAACACGCCGTATTTCAGTGGAATAGCGGCTGTACGTTAAAAAGCTGTCAACTTCACTACAATTTCCCTGAACCCTGCACTGCAGAGAGATACCTTGTCACTCAGAGCCCAGCGCATTTTTACTGAAATATCTTCTTGACTGTGTAAATAATGAGCAGAGCTGCATGGAAATATCTAGGCCCACAGCCACCTTTCTCCATGCTCCCAAAGAAACCATATGCAAATGACAGGTGGAGGGGTTCCTGCTTTCTACAAGTTCAGTTTGAAAACAAAGGTGAGCTGTCCCACCACCCCTGCTATTATGTATTTTGGATGGGGGCAGCATAAAGAAAAAGGTGGGACCAGTGGTCTCTGCAAGCTTCAAAGGGAGAAGTCTGGACTCAACAGCTATTTTGAACTGAATGCATCCGGTTTGTGGCACAAAAGTCCAAGCCACCAGATATATTTGCTAAGGAAGAAAGACCCAGACCCCAGGAGGTGTTTCTGAGAACAGGCAGTCCACACACCTGCAGGGCTCGAGATGCAGGCTGGGTACAGCTTCCCTCATGCACCAACCCTGCCTCACGGTGGAGGTCCTGGCCTCAGGGGCCTTACAATCTTTCTACACTCGTCTGCAATGTTCTCCAACCCTCAGGTGTATGGGTTGTGCTGCAGATGTATCAATTAGGGTTGGGTACCCCAAGGTCAGTTCTGGAAATTTTTTTTACCAGTTATAAAGTTCTGTTGATATCCCAGCATGGATAGGGGAAATTTTGCTAACGCTCCACCCGTAGATCATGAGCTACAGGCATTTAATGGCTTCCAGGGTCTTCTGTGTTTATTTCAATCCCTCCCTCTAGAATCCCGGATGACCTCAACTAATGACACTATCATCACCCACTATGCACAGGACAAGGGAAAGAAAGGAAGGATGGGTTTGTGTGGATCCTGGGGCATGGAGGGAACTTTGATTGAAAGAAGTAGTCATGCAAGACTCCCATAAACTCCGTACTAACTGGACTCTCACCATCTTTCTTGTCAGAACAGAATGCTGAAGAGCTTCTCCCATCTTGCAGCCCCCTTCCAGTAAACAAGTTGTCTATCTTGGTCTGATGGGCCACCTCCAAGGAGAGCCAGACTTTCAGAAGTAACTGGGGCCTCTTTTTTTTTTTTTTTTTTTTTTTTTTTTTTTTTTTTTTTT
>JADRCC010313884.1:0-18911 GCA_019843855.1 Hylomyscus alleni | reverse complement strand
GGGCTTTTAAAGCAGCTTTGTGGAGATCTATTCACACACTCTATAAAGCATGCATTTGAAGCATACGTTTGAGTTCATTGTGGTGGTGGTGTATGCCTGCAATCTCAACACTTGGAAGACTGAGGCAGGAGAATTGAGAGCTCACTACCTGCCTGGGGTACAAGAGTGGGACCCCGTCTCAAATAGAAATAAGTGAATGAATAGCTAAATAAAGTACACAGTTGAATGGTTTGCAGTACACTCATATGGCTATGTAACTGTCGCTGTAATATGGTTTAGAACATTTTCATGAACTTGCCAAAGAAATTCCATGCCACTAGCTCTCAACTCCCTACCTGTCCTTCCTGTACCATCTGCAATGACCCCAGAGTACTTTTTATCTATAGATTTACCTGGTTTTGACAGTTCATATAAATAAAGTTATAACATGTCTTTTTGCGGTTTTTTTCATTGTGTGTGTCTGGAATTACATGGTTTTTCTTTTTGCAGTGCTGAGGACCAAACTTCATCTCATTCATGCTAAGCGAAGGGCCCTTTCACTGCGCCCTACCCCTAGACCTTGGTATGACATCGTTTAGGTTCATTAATGTTGTAGCATGGACTTTGATCCTTCATTTGTTTTAAGCCAATGTACTATTGTCTGGTTTGGATGTGTATATTTTGTGTATCTTTTTATTCAGTGAGGAGCATTGTAATTAATCCTCTCTTTTGGCTGTTATGAATAATGATATTTTAACCTCTGTGTATTAGATTTTGGGTGGGCATATATTCTCATTTCTCTTGGCTATAGAAGTAGGATTAGGAGCTGGCAAAGTGGTGCAGAGATTAAGAGCACTGGCTACTCTTCCAGGGGACTCGGGTTCAATTCCCAGCACCCATTTGGAGATTCACAATCATCTGTAATTACAGTTACAGAGGTTCTGATGCCATCTTCTGGCCTTCCTGGTAACTATACATGCATACATGTAGACAAAACATGTAGACACAGACATACATGTAGACAAAACACCCGTACACATAAAATAATAGAACAAAACAAAGAAGTAGAATTATTGGGTCATGTATATGATAACCATATTTAACCTCTTGGAGAATTTTCAAGCTGTTTTCTAAAATGGCCACACTGTATTAGATCCCTACAAATAGTGTAGGAGGATCCCGATTTCTCCATATTCTGTTGAATAGTAATAATTTTTATTTTAAAAACTGATATGATGTGTGTGTGCCTGTATGTAGTGTGCATGTGTGTCTGCTTATTTATGTGAATGCAGGTATGTGCAGGTGCCACTGTTACTATTTAGAGGTCAATGGACAACCACGAGTGTCATTCCTTGCCTTCTACTCTGAGGCAGAACTTCTTGTTCCTTGCAACATATGCTGGGCTAGCTGGCTTACCAGCTTTTATGGATTCTCCTGACTCTATTCCCTCTCTTGGTATAAGTGTGCTGGGATTACAGATGCATACTCCTGCATCCAAGTTAATATAGGCCCCAGAGATCTGAGTACACTTCCTCACACTTTCAAGAGACTTGTATACTGGCTCATCTTCTTGGTGTTTCAGTCTCTTCTAAGCTTTGATAGTTTCCCATTCTCTAATGTGACCCTGGAAGTTTGAAGAGTACTGGTCAGTTTCTGTGGAAAAGGTCTTCGTGTTTTGACTGGGATTATGTAATTTGAGTCAGATTTTCACCAACATGACATACTCTTCTCTTTCACAAGAGGTACATGATGACATGTCTTGATAGTGTGATGCTAGATGTGATTTCTGCTTAGGGTGGTTTCTGTCGGGTTTTCCCAGGGTAAATGACTATTTTAGAAATAGTATCAGTTTTCTTCTTAACTACTGTGTCTTTCAGTGCTTCTTGCCTACAGCAGTTATGGCTGCAGTGTTGGCCTGTTGGCAATTTTATGTTTCTCTCATTTCTTCTACCTTTCTTAGTGGCAAACCTACCATATGGAAGGATGAGACTGTCTCTCCTATTTCCAAAAGTTGAATAGACAGGGAAGGAAGGTAATATGATTTAGGCATGCCACACTGGACATTCCTGTATACCATCTGCATGCAAATCTCCAGGAAGAATTGAGTACCCACATGAAAATAGCAGTTGAAGCTGTGACAGGACAACTATGTGCCAGGAAGCCACATTGGTGATGATGGCCTTGGTTGTATTGCTGTGGCCTTGTTTCATTACTGGAAGGAAGCATTAATAACCAGATCCTAGGGGGTCTCTGGGAGGAGTTGGGGTACAAGAGGGCAACAAAAATGTGATTTAATTCTATTTACTTAAAATATGTTTTTAAATGTTAGCAAATTCAGACAAATTGAAATCATGTAACTTTTCTCATCATAATGCAATAAAAGTTAAAAAAAAAATAACCAGATCCTAGCTTTCAATTTACTGTGCCACTACGTGCAACTGTGTGTTAATAAAGAGCCATTTAATATCCCTAATTAAATGAATCCAATCCCAGGCTTTTGGGATAGAGAGATAGTATGAGGGAGGTGTCTGGAGTTATTGGAGAAAGCTTGGTGGAAGACATAAAACTTGCCATCTACTTTGGTGGAATTCACAGTATAAGAACAAGGGAAAGGGAAAAGGATATCCAATGAGGATGACACTTTCCATAGGTCACACTGAAGTTACATTACTCCATCCACTGAACTCAGTAATCCAGCATTCAATTCTGACACCTCCTCTATGAGATAGTACTATTGTACTCTCCATTTCACAGATGAGGGACTTGAGACAAAAAGGTTAAGTATTTTCTCCATTTAGGCAGCTGGGCAAGGGAAGCCAAGTCCTATACCAGATTGGAATTAATGTGAGCAATTTAGAACAAATGAAGTAGAGTGATAAGGTGTTGCTGGTGTAGTTTACCTTAGGAATGGATTTTTCCATTGAAATCAGATGTATAGCTACTGAATATTTTTGGCGAGCTCTGTGCTAGGCATTGTACCAAATACATTTGCTTGTTTTATCATGTTTGATCCTCTTTGAATCCCTGTGAGACATAGGTCCTGTTTTCAATCCAGTTTTACAGAAAAAAAAAAATGCCTCTTCTCTGTTTTCTAAGGCCACGGGATTAGTGAGTGTTAGAATCAGTGTATCTATCCAAGTCTGCCTTGACCAGAAAACCTGTACGCAAACAGTATAAGGGAGTGCATGCCTGGAATCCCAGCATCCAGGAGGCTGAGGCAGGAGGATTATGAGTTAGAGACTAACCTGGGCTATTTTGTGCGATCCTGTTTAAAAAACAAAACAAAACAAAACAAAAAAAAACCCAACCTTTTAATCTGGGTGTATTTGCCAGTTGTACCAGAAAACATTGTTTAGGAGCCTGGGGCCTTTGCACTTCTTATTCCACACCCCAGGGGTTAGCCAGCCCATCCTGATAATTTTTCAGAGGTCATTCAACGCAGGTCACAGTCTTGTCCTTCAAATCTCTGTGTACTTATTTCCCATGTATCCAGTTGTGGAGAGAAACTTCTTTGTAAGCATCTTATAATAACAAAAATGATGAGTTCTTGTAAAGAAGTAAACGGGGAGAGCTGGTTCGAGGACTGGGCCTTTAATCATGGGTATGTTATATGGGAGTTTCCTGGGGGGAAATAGTGTTAAGTCTGCATTTGCATATTAAATCAGAAATAGTCATAAGATGGAAAGGTTTCCTGGGAGACCATTCTGGAATAGTGTGCAGGTTTTTGGTGCTGCAGATTGATCAGTTGATTATTTGGGACAATGTTTCTGTATTATTTCCTTTTCTATTGCTGTGAGAAAACACTGGGACCAAGGTAATTCATGGAAGAAAGAGTTTATTTGGGCTTATGGTTCCATAGCGAATAAGAGTCTTTGATGTTAAAGGAAACTAAGGGCGTACATCTTGAATCAACCCGGAAGCAGAGATAGAACTGGCAGTAGGTGAGGTGTTTTATTTTTTAAACTCTCAAAGCCTGCCCCCAGTGACTACTTCCTTCAGCAAGGCCATGCCTCACAAATCTCCCCAGACATTAGCACTAAATTGAGACCAAGGACTCAAATGTCTAGGACTATGGAGGACATCTTATTCAAACCACCAACTTGACTCTATAGTTCATACTGCCTTCAAGTTCACTATGTACCTAGACTGTCCTGGAATGCATCCTTCTCTGTTTCTCCCATCCTGGGATTACAGTTGTGAACTACCACAACTGGCTAGTATTGTAGATTTAGAAATTAAAATTAAAGCTGTAAAAAGAATTAGGAAAACAATAGGTGATTCATTTTATAATCCCAGGGTTGAAAAAGGTTTTAAAAATATATCACAGATAGAAGTCATAAAGGAAACAGCACACACACACACACACACACACACACACACACACACACACACATATGTATATATGTATACACACACATACATATATATATGATATATATATATACATATATATATATATATATATATATGATTCCATGAATTAAAAAAGCATCTATGCATCAAGAAATTACCAAAGGTAGAGTTGTTACAGAGGGAAAAATGTTTACAATAAAAGTTAGTGTAGTCTGAATTAAGTGTTTTGGTTTTTTGAGACAAGATCTCCTATAGCTATGGCTGACCTTGAACTCATCCTCCAGCACCTGTTTCAACTACTATTATGCCTGGCTCTAGTGCTATTAATATATAGATATAATTATTATAATTATATATGATATATATTAATATATTTATAATGTAGACAGTTTCTGTGACCTTCTCAAAATATAGCTAGTCAATAAACATGTTAGAGAGAAGTTTTAAAGTTAGAAGAAGTTGTCTGAGACATACAAATTAAAACAAAGATCTTAAGTTTCTTATTCCTTTTCAAAATGTTACCGTGTGACCTGGATGCAGCAGAAAACATATTTTTATATGTACCTGGTATATGTGGGGCTATCAATTCAAGTAACTTTCTTAGAGGACAGTTTATTATTATGAAATTTAAAGCCTTAAAGAATATGTGGTTGTCTAGGTCTGTATCCTTTGGTTTCATATTGAAGAATTAACCAACTGTAGGACAAAAGTATTTTTTGGAAAAATAATTAGTATTTAAAATGTGTGTGACAGTTTTTTTCTTAATATTAGATCCTTAATGATATAGTTTAACAGATCTTTAAATGACATTTACATTGTATTGGGTATTATAAGTAATTTAGAGATTGTTAAAATATATAGAAAAACATAGGTGATATGTAAATGCTATGGGATATATTATATAATGGAGCTGACCATCCACAGATATGGGGATCTGAAGGGGTCTTAGAAGCAATTCCATATGGCTAGGGGGGACTGGCTAGTTCTATTTCCTTGGACCTCGAAAGTCTCCTGTAACTGGAGACTGGTAAAGGAACTAGGTAAATTATTGAATGGGTGTATAATTGAGTATGATGAAGCTGTTAGAGATTAGACTGTAGATGGAACTAGAGAGATGGTTCTTCAATTAAGAGCTGGCTGCTGTTCTTGCAGAAGACTCAGGTTCAATTCCCAGCACCCACACGATGGCTAACAACCTGTCTGTAACTCCAGCTCTTGGGAATCTCATGCCATCTTCTGGTATCTTTGAGCACTGCATCTATGTAATGCACAGACATACATGCAGACAAAAATAGCCATAATATACTATATATACTATTTTATATATACATACATATGTATGAATGTATGCATGTATGTATTTTTAAAAGTACTTTTAAAAAAATGAACAACAAAAAAATGAAGCCATAGAAGCAGGTTCAGGATACAGTTGGCATAATGCATATTTAGATGATAGATGGAGGCTAGAGCACAGATGTTCTTATCTGCTGTGCTTTCCTTTAGGTATTGGCCAGCCTTGGAAGGATTTCAAATGGCACAGTAGAGTGGCATTTTAGATAAATCCGTCTTGTAACATTGTACCTGGTGGTGGTACATAGGGAAGAGACTGTGACAGTAGTCCAGAGAGATGATGAGGGCATGAAGGTATGGACAGGAGTCAGTAGAGCTTCAGGAAAGATGTTGCACAACCCAGGAATTTGATCTTCCCTATGTAAGTGTTACCCGCTTCCCTATGGTAAATAACTCACATGCATGTGTCCTTAGGAATCCTTAGATATCTGGGTGTCTTCATCGAAAGCGGAACAAGGAAAACTGGAATCCAGAGGTCTAGGACCTAAATGCTTGTGTGCTTGGCTACGTGTCAGTCTCTGTGACTCTTATGCTTCATTTCCATTTGCTGTCGTTCAGCCATGTCCCTTAGGCGCTTAACTGGTCCAGCAGCTGCTTTAGGATGGTCTTTGGGAAACTTGGGGCTAGGATAATTGGGGGCATGAATAGGGAGTAGGAAAAATGATGGTTGAGAGGATGGGGAGCTGGGGGGAAATGGTGGTACCTAGAACTATAGTGGTTATAGAAGATGAACTCAGACAACAACCAGGTAACTGGAAAGAGTTAAATGTATTGGTTTTTGGGCTGGGCTTTTGTGGGGGGGGGGGTGTTCATAGGGAATTAAGACTTTTTTTTTAATAGCATCTGGGCAATTTTCCTGGAATGACTAGCCACAAAGACTTCAGTTTTATAAGGCTTTATGAATCACATGTACCCACCAGACCTGGGGCTGAGATGAGTTTGAGCTAAAATGAGCTTGTGTGGGCATTGCTGGATCTGTGTGGTGGGCTGCCTTGTTGAGTGTGTTTTGATATATCTCATGGTGATGAAAATAGATCTCACGAATGTATGGTAGTACTGGCATAAAACTAGTGGGGTGTTCTCTGTGTGCTATGAATGCAGTGAACAGACAGGGCTATAGGGGCAGGAAGAGCCTAAGTGGCAAGTACATTGAATTGGGGTTTTATCAGAAATACTTCTTCCTCAGTCTTTTCATCTGTGAAATGGGGTTAACTAACTTGCCCCTGCCTGTGTTGGGATGTATTGATTCTCTGTAGCACCATTTTACTTGCTCCCCAGTTTTGTTCTTTGCTTCAGGAGCTATTTGGAACATGGATAGAGAGTTGGTACTGAGATATGTTGGCATCTGTTCTCATCTCTCATCTTTTGTATTTGCACTTCTAGGTGTCTTCTGTTTGCAGCTCAAGGAATGCTTTAGTTTTCTTTCTGGCAGTGTAAAACAAATGCTGTCAAAAATTTGGAGGTATCTGGAGCCATCCAATGAAGGAGACAAGGACAGTGAAGGCAAGGCTAGGGATCCTTGAGCTAATAGGTTAAAATGTTATTTTTATAATGCATGGTTGAAGAAGAGTGATTAGAGTTGTGATCTTGGCCTGACTAAGCAGAGGTTTAATTAATTTCAGAAATCTTTCTAGTGGCTGAAGGAGGCTGTGGGTTTTCTAGAAATGGAAGGAGTTGAATATCGAGGTTTTTTTTTTGTTGTTGTTTGTTGTTGTTAATGTATTCACTGTATTGACTCAAAGATTGCTTGCCCACCCCCCCAAAAAATTTCTCTATCCTAGTGATAGGTATAGACAGGCAAGGTGAGAAAGACTGGAATGTCAGAAAGTTTTGGCCCTGTGAAAGTAACTGTTGGCGAGCTCATATAGAATGAAGACTAGATTAGCTAGCTGTCTCTGAATGATGGAGTGGATTGATACTGGAGGCTTAATCCTGAACATCTGCTGTGCAGAAGGACAGAACTAGTCAAGCACCTATGTGCTTGACCCCACTAGGCTGCCAACACAGAAAAGGAAGACTTCATTCATTCTGAGGCTCTCTATTGCATTTTTACTTTCTGTTTGGCATGTTGCAAATGTCTGGGTATTTCAGAAGCCGAGGAACGCACATGGCATGACTCCCCGAGGGTAATTCCAGATGAACTAGAGACCTTTCCAAGGTGGTTGGGGCCTGGTATCCTCTCTGTACTGTAGCTTCAAAGTATAGGCTTTGGTGGGCCTGATGCTGGGTTTGTGCAGTCTCCAAATTGGTCCTTTGCCTAAGGTGAGTAACCTTCCTGCTGTGTCTGGAAACTTCGTTTAGTTCTTTCTTGAACTGCTCCTGAGGGTCAGACAAGGGTGTGGGGAGGAACTAATATTTATAGATCAAAATTTCAAGTACACAATCCTTATTCAAAATGAGTAGAATTAAATGTAGTTCAGAAATCAGCTTGTTTTGGGTGTTTTAAAAAGGCAACACAATGGATATTTTCCATGTAATCCAGTGGGGTCTGGGGCAGCACCTCAGTAATGAAATATGTCTAATTTCTGTGGGAAATACACGGAAATTCCCCATAAATAGAGTAAATAGAGAGAGATTTCCCTCCATTCAAGTCATGCATTAGACAAGCACACAGTTTCTGTTCTAGAGCCTTTTGAATTTGGGATTTACCAAGAGAGGATTGTGGACCTGAAATTATCATTGAGGTTGCACTTTAATCAAATTGACTCACAAGGCAATTTGGGGTGGGTGCTGGTAGGTGACTCTTTCTGTGGAGGGGTTCTCTGATGGGGTAAGAGCAATGATGGATTCCCACTGGTGTTCTTAAGACACTGTCTTTTCCACAATTCCTTCTTTTTCCTCTTAGCAGGGAAGCTAGCTGCCAAGCAAATGTCTTCCATATAGTACAGACTATTCTCAGTGTAGACTCCAAGTGACTGGAAGAACAAAATGCCAAAGCACACATATTTGGCAAAGCCAACAAGCCCATAATGCAAAGTATCAGAGTTTTCCAGGATGGCTATTGGTGGTGAATGTTTTAAAGCAATGAAGTCAGTGTGTATAAAGGAACCCTGCAAACACAAGGTTTAGGCGTTGGTTAATCCTCAGTCCCATGGAATGCCTTTAGTCCTCAGAGTAGTTTAGTCTAAGAGCAAACACATAGCATGTGAGATGACTAGGAGTGGCTGACCTCATTCCATCTGGAACTGTTGTTCAGCATGCAGATGTGGTGAAGGGAGGTCTCAGGATTGCAGGTCAGGGTGCTTTAAACATGCGAGTCCTAGATTCGCATGGCTAGCAAATTTTGTAAAGGCTGTTTTGGCCTTGATGGCAGTTGAAGACCAATGCATAAGCCAAACAACTGCACCATCTCCAGAGCCTAGAGTCCATGCGTGGGTCACACCCAAATTCAGGGAGTTGATTCACCTATTAGAATGACAAGGTTATTTGGCTTCCATTATTCCTGTCATGATAACAGGACTTTAGAAAAATCACCTGGGTAGACATGTGTAGAAACAAACAAAATCCAAGTGGGGTTTAGAGTCGAGGTGGCAGTTTGTTAGAGTTGTAGGAAAATCAGAATGCCCAATTACATCCAATTTTCAGATAAAAAGCAATGTTTTAATAGAAATATGTTTCATGCAACACTTTCAGCCTACTTACACAAAAATATTATTCATTGTTTCTCTGGAATTGCAATTTAACTTGGTGTCTTGCATTTTCATGTGCTAAATTTGGCAGCTCTTGGTATTGATAAGCCCACCTATCCCCATGGGAGGCAAACCAGATGGAATTCATGTGCATGTTCTATGTGCAGAATCTATTTTTACCTGCCCTGGGTTAAAGCTTCAAAGACTGGCTACTTATGGCATATTGAAGTTGAAGTACTGAAAATTCTATTCTCTCTCTCTTTCCTTCTCTCTCTCTCTCTCTCTCTCTCTCTCTCTCTCTATATATATATATATATATATATTGAGGTTGAAATACTGACAATTCTACTCTCTCTTTTCTAACAAACACATACACACACACACACACACAAATACAAATGTGCTTTGGTAAACTATCTGTTTGCTTTGTAACTGTACACATTTTAACCAACACACAAAACATAAATTTTACCTTTCTAATTTTTTTTCATTCTTTGTTTTAAAGTTTTTTTTTAAAGATTATTAAAGAAGCACCAAGTCACTGTGCTAAGTGTTTTGCTTTCTAACCATTCTTAATTCTTCCATTGCAGATCTTCCTCCTGGCCTGTCCCCCATGTCCGGGAGCTTCCGTCATCTTCAAGTAAGAGAAAATTGTGTTTTACTCCATGGCCCGCCCTTTCCAGGCAGTTCTTTCCATTGGATGACAAAGGATGATGTGGTATCAAGCCTGGGGCCTAGACTGCTTGGTCCCCTGGTCTTTCATGAGGCATAAACATCTGTTAGGATCCACTGAACTGTCGTGTATGTGTTGCATGTGGGTTATAGCTGTCGTTGAACTCTAGGAAATCCTACTGAACTTATCTTTGCGATTATACAGCCAAAGCTGGGTGGCTTGGCAGTTTGCTGTTGTCTTGCTTAAGTTCCTTTGAGAGCTGCTGGAGGCCATATTACTTAAGTCCAAAGGCCTCTGCTACCTATCTCTTCACTGAGGATGTGCTATTAAAGGCCTTTGATCCTGTGTCTTTAGGCCATTTTTCCTTCAAGTGCAAAATGAAGTGACAGAGATTCCAGGAATTGAACAGAGCCTTATACCTGCTGCACAGTGTTGTACTAGTGAGCCATATCCATAGCCCTATAAATTCCCAGTTTCTTTAAAATATCAGTGACCATTAAATCCACTAAAGGATACTCAAGCAAACCATGTTTCTCTGAAGGCAGGATTACTTAAATTAGTAAGAGTCCCAGAACCCCCATTTTAGCCATGAGTTGCGATCATCTCCCTCATCAGACCTTTTATTAGAGTTGCTAATTCGAAGGTAAATGGGCTGAATTAATTTTCTCTCCCCCTACCTCCACTTCCATGTTGGAGCTATTTGTGAATAATGCAATGGCCAGAGGGAGGGAACAGGAAGTAATATGCCTAGCAGATGCTTGGATAGTTGAGAGTAGAGTAAATGGCTTTCTGATTTACTTAAGTCATTAGAGTGTGAGGTAGGGGGAAAGCTACCCCATTTGCTCCTGCAAACAGCTGCGCAGAATAGCCACTTAGTCTCTTGCCCTAGGTGAGTACCTTTCTTCCGGGTGACTTTTTATGTTTTATGTGGACAGCTCCCACAGAAAAGGGCAATTTAACCTCACTTCCCTCCTTTGCCTTTTCAAAATGAGCTCAATTATTCAGTGTGATGTTTTTAAAGCAACTGCATTGATTTTATTTCATTAGGAGGAAAGCAATCATTCTCATCAGAAAATAAACACTTCCATCCTACCCTGGAGAGATAATTTTGGTTATTGCCTTTCCTTCTTTCTTTCTTTGCTTCTCTCTCTCTCTCTCTCTCTCTCTCTCTCTCTCTCTCTCTCTCTCTACCCTCTCTCTCTATCTCTCTCTTCCTTCCTTCCTTCCTGCCTGCCTGCCTTCCTTTCTTCCTTTCTTTCTCTCTTTTATAAGCAGAAATCATATTGTTTCCTCACATTTTTACTATTTATTTTTCCAACTTAATTTACTTATTTTATACTCATACAGAAATATGTAAATATGATTACTAGATTCCTTCATAGTGGTCCTTTGCATTTTCATTTTTTTGACTTGACTCCTAGTTTAGACCAGTCCTCCATATATATGTATCTTTCTTCATGTGCATGGGCAAGCTCATGTGGCTTGTAGAAGTTTTTGTTAATTGTTTGCTTTAGTTCTTTAGTACAGCCTGCTTTTTCATTCAACAATATCTCAGAGAATTCTATCCAAATCTACTGGCACGTCCTTATACAAGAAGGGCTGCAAAATATTTCATAACTATACAACTTATCTTGGCATTTCTATATTAATGACAATTTAGTTTCTGAGATAATCATTACTGTGTACTAACCTTGTATATTGTTGCTTTCAATTTTTATGTGTGTATGTGACTATTGCATAATTTTTCCTTTTTTATACAAATATTATTCTTATATAACTTCTGCATTTCCAGTTCTATCTAAAGTTGCATTACCAAAGATGGATAACCAGTTGTACTAGAACAGCATATTACATACTCCCTGCTTTTTCCTGTAAACCGAACATCTATCATTGTCAGCTATTTAATGTTTTATGTACTAGTCTCGAGTTATTGATTCTCTCTTCTCTTTCGTTGGTTTGTGTGCCTTGATTATATTCACTTGATTGCATTAGTTTAAACTTCATTTATTACATTCTTGTCAGTTTTTCCTACTTATGCATTTTAAAGCGTCCTTTTACTCAATATTCCATCCGAGTTCTACTAAGATTCTAATTAGGCTCACGCTACATTGGCTTGAACTTTTTAATTATGTAGTTCTTTTTAGCCAAGAAATTTTATTTCTTCACATGTTCACATCTGATTTTGTGTTAATTAGTTCTATTCTTTTCTTCTTATCTCTTCTATGCTATTTTATATACAATTCTCAAGAATTAATAGCTTTTTCCTGTTGGGGCTTGAATACCTTCTTCCTCTCCACTGCTAAGTGCTACTTGCTGTCAAGGAAAATGATTATTGATTTTTTTAAACAAATATTTAGCTTATGTTCAGCTGTTACACAGATTCTCTTATTTCTGGTAAATTTCATTTTTCTTTGATCTTTTCAATACTTATTTGTTTTTTATTTTTTTGAATATTTTTTGATGCATTTTGTAGGAACTCAGGTAAAGAACAATAATGTTGATGGCCTTCTCTGACTAAAGATTTTCATATCTGAATATTTTATTTGTTCCTTTTATATTTGCTGTTGGCACTTGTTTATTTGGTTTTGAATTTTCCTTTTTTTTCCCATATTTACTTATGAGTTTGGTTGCTATATTTTATTGACATCTGGTGTTTAAAATTTTGGTTTTCCTCTAAGTGTTTTTTCTTCCTAAAGCACATTATAAGTTCTGTGCTATTGAGCTGTACCCCTAGCTCTCATTGATTTTTCCAATACAGTGAATTTTCTTGATAGAATTTCTGGTTTTGAAATACTTTCATATTATGGAAGTAAGCCTACTGATTACAGTATGTTATTATTTTGATTCAGAGCTGAATTTGTTTATCTGTATTTTATTTAGAATGTTTTAAGTATTCATAAATGAGATTGAAGATTAATGTGGCTTTTTTCATTAGATTTGAAGGTTAAATATAAGATGAGTAACATATAGAATACAAAAAAAATTTCTTCTTTTTTTTTTCTGGTCTGTAATATTTCAGTTACACTTAGAAATTGTGTCCTTTGAAGGTTTGATGAAACCCTTGTAAAGCTCATCTGGACTTGGTATCTTTTTTCATCATGGTAGACCCATAATTACATTTTCAATATCTTTTATGGGAACCAATCTGTTCAAATCTTTTTGCTTTAACTGTAGTCATTGTTGTTGGTTAGGGAACTATCTGCCTGTCTTTTATCTTCGTATTTGTTGTCATACGTTTCAGTATGCATTACTCATGATCATTTGAAGACTGTCTCTTCATGTCATCATGCTTTGTTAGTTGAACTTAATCTTGTATGTTTTCTGTTGGCTTGGCTGTATTTAAATTTGCTCAGCAAGTACATTATCAATATGTTTATTGCTAAGTAGAATAAACTCTTGGATTTATTCATCCTTCCTAGCTTCCTTCCAAGTGTTAAGACCATGACTCTGTTATTCCACAGTTCAAACATCTCAGTGTACACAGTGCTCACTCACAAGCACTGGTTCCCTATTTCTTATTTCTCCACTGGTGCTTTGCTATACCAGTTGTTTGTAAGTGTGCTAGCTTCCCAGCTAAACAGAGCGTGGCATGTTCTTTGCAGAGACATGCCCGGTCAATGCTTGAAAAGGGTTAGGATGTGTACAGCAAGCTGCGTAGCTCCACGCTGGGCTGGGGCTGACAGTTCTTTTTGGTGTTGGAGAGGGGACAGGATTCTCTACAGGGGTTTCATGGTCTGTTTCACAGGGGAGAATGAAAGCTTGCCAGTGTGCCAGCTGGGTCGTGACCATTTCATTTATGTGTACCTCTGCTGACATGTGACTTGCTAAGTGCTGCTGCTGGAGCCTGCTGCTAGAAAGGCTGCCTCAGCAGAAACCCTGTGTCTGAGATGTCGAGCTAGAATTGGCAGGGTTTCTACTTGGCTCACCAGACAGCAATCTTGGGCATGGTGGTCTTATGAACTCTAATCTCACCAACTTCTGGAATTCCATCCTGATAGCTTTCTGCTTCTGAAAGCCCCATGTCTCCATGTTCCTAGACACCGCTCTCTATGGATGCTCATCTAGTGACCCCAGCATTTGTTTGTTTTATTGTGTTTATACATGCAAGGCTGTTCTTTATCTCTTTGAATCTGAGACATGATCCTTTGCTGATTTAGAATGGCTTTTTCCTTAAGAGCAGTCTACCAATACTTTCTATGGTCACCCTATAGAATACTTTTTCTCGTACAGGTTTGACTAAAATCAATATATTCTGCCCTATGTGTGGAGGTTCCATGTCCCCAAATCCAACCAACTACAGACTGAAAGGTTTGTTTTGTTTTAAATTGTATCTGTTCTAACAGGAGACCTTTTTTGGGTCATCATTCCTTAAACATTGATAGTCCACAGAAGAAACTGTACAAATGTATATAGTACTATACACATGTTAACAGTGTTTACATTGTATGAACTGTTGTTACAACTAACCTAGAGAGGATGTAAGCATTGTGTTTATTTGAAGGTCGTATACAAGTATCACGCCATCTTATTTATATAAGGGACTTGAGAATACACTGAGATTGGTATGTGCAAGGACTCCTGGAAGATAATGTGTATCTGACTGTATATCCTAGAGACTACTTAATTACTGTTCTACTACCAACTTCAAGTAGGCATCTGTCTCAGTCACCATTAGAGACTCATCCTGTCATATTATGGGAACCAGTTGATCTTTTTTTCCTTTTGAAATATGGTCCCACTATGTATCTGACTGCCCTCCAACTTATTGAGATCCACTTGCTGCTGCCTCCAAGCATGGGGATTAAAGGTATCCACTACCTTGCCAAACCCACAGTCTTAATAAGATTTCCCTTTGATAAAGAAAGGGAGAGGACAGGGCACCATGTTGGAATAGCCAGAGAGTTCCTCGGCTTTAGTAAGCACTCACTGCAGCTTTTTCTCAACCCTTTCTTAGTTTTGTTTTCCTTCTTTATTACAGCAGATTTCAGATATATGCATGTTACATTTATTCTCATCTGTTCTTTATACACTTGTATAATTTCTTCTGTGGACTACCAACTCATATTATTAGTTTTATTTAAGGGTATATAATAAAGTCTAGAAGTTTTTTTTATCGTTGCAGTAAATACTTCTTTTGCCTTTTATTTGCATTTTGTTGCTAATTTTAAAAAGGACTTATTGTAGCCATAACTTTTTTTGCAACCTACTTTTTTTTTTCTTTTTGATTTTTTGAGACAGGGTTTCTCTGTGTAGCCCTGGCTGTCCTGGAACTCACTCTGTAGACCAGGCTGGCCTTGAACTCAGAAATCCGCCTGCCTCTGCCTCCCAAGTGCTGGGATTAAAGGCGTGCGCCAGCACTACCTGGCTGCAACCTACTTTTAATAAAGCTTCAACCTATCCTCCAGTCCACTATCCAGCAGAGGTAGTGGAAGAGAAAAGTTAGTAGGATATGGGGAAGTGGACCTGTTCAGCAATAAGTTCTTTAGGAGTGAGCTTGATCTTCCTGGGAAGCAGTTCGGTCCTGTAGGAAACACCAGCTATAACTTAGCAGTTTGCAGACCAATGCTCTAGGCAAGCAGACAAAAGGCAGAAACCGGTCACTACTGTCCAGTCCTCTAGGCAAGCAGACACCAGGCATCTGAAAGAAACCTCCAGGCTCGCCAACTGGCTGAAGGCAAGGCCTCAGAAGCAGCAAGCTGCCACAGGAACCTCACAAGCAGTTCTTGAGTTAGTTTCTCTCAATGGCAGCGTTACCACAAGTTGAGCTCAACAATGCTATGTGAGATGAACCAATACATGTGTCTTTAGCGAAGAATAGTAAGGCGGAGCCAACCAAACCAAGGCTCAGTGCTTAGCTCCCACTGTCTGTGGGGTCATATTTAATACTCCTTCATCGAGAGTCTTTTCACATGTTTGCTATTTCCAAACATCCTTTCACCTGCGTTTGCTTCAGGTGTTTGCTTTTAGCAAGACATCTTTTCACCTGTATGCCCCAGCAAAACATCATTTGGCATAACTAAGTTTCCAAAGAACTAGAGGATTCCACTTCAACTTTGTGTGTGTGTGTGTGTGTGTGTGTATGTGTGTAGAGGTACCATAGAGGCCAGGTGATACAGGCAGTTGTGAGCCTCCTGACCTACAGTCCGAGACAAGAGCTGCAAGCTCTCTGAATCACTGAGCAATTGTTCCAGTTCAGTTTTTCAAGTTTAAGACAGGTCTTGATATGTATCTCAGAGTAGTCTGTAAATCACTCTGTGGCCTAGGCTGGACTTGAACTGAAGATCATTCTGCTTCAGCCCCCACAGTGCTGGGATAACAGGCATTTACCACCACGCCTTGCTTACATGTTAATAATTTGTTTTGAGATCAGGCCACACTATGTAGCTCTTGATTCTTTTTGTTTTGTTTTGTTTTGTTTTTCGTTTTTTGTTTTTTTTTTTTTTTTTTTTTTTTTCGAGACAGGATTTCCCTGTGTAGCCCTGGCTGTCCTGGAACTCACTTTGTAGACCAGGCTGGCCTCGAACTCAGAAATCCACCTGCCTCTGCCTCCCAAGTGCTGGGATTAAAGGCGTGTGCCACCACCACCTGGCATAGCTCTTCATTCTTGATGACGTCAGGCTCACAGAGATCTGCCTGCCTCAACATGCTAGTTACTGGGATTAAAAACATGCACTACATACCCCAAGCCTTTGAACTTCTTAATGAAGTTGTTGCTAAAGAACAGTTTTACTTTTTTTAGTCATGTTGATTACTCCTTTCAGACCATGAATATTTCATATGTATGTATGTATGTATGTATGTATTTGAGACAGGGTCTCACCCCATAGTCCTTTAAGTATTTGAGACAAGGCCTTACCCCCATAGCCCAGACTGGCTTGCAATTGACTGTGTATCCCAGTACAGCCTGGAATTTTTGATTCTCCTGTTTCATTCTCCCAAATACATTGCCACAATCAGCTTTCTTCCTGTATTTTATGCCTACAAAGATATTTTCCTCATTGTAAGATTAGCTGTACAATCCAGTGTTATACCTTTATTCACTTCTTTCTTTATTATGCATTTGTTACGACAGACAATCTCATGTTAGTAGATGCTGGACTTTTCTTGATCTTCCTGACTATAACTTTCCAGTGCTAGGATTAGAGGGATATGCCATTACACCCAGCAATGGTTTCTCTTAAGGTCCTTTACCACAAACAACTCTTAATAAGTATGTTCTCCTATGTGTGAGGAATTAGTTCAGGGGCTTGCTTATTCTGTTTATCTCTTAGGTTTTTAAACCAGCTCCATAATCTTTTTAACCCTTTTCTTTTTATTATTTTATTTTATGTTCATAGGAATTTTGCCTTAATGTATATCTGTGCACAACATGCGTTCTTGGGGTCCATGGAAGCCAGAAGAAGGTGTCAGATTCCCTGCAACCATAGTTAGAGACTATAGCGAGGTACCCTATGGGTGCCGGGAATTGAACCCAGTGTCTCTACAAGAGCAGCCAATACTATTCACTGCTGAGCTAGCTCTCTAGGCCCAAAAGAAGTTTCTTGATGGAAAGAGTAGCATGGAATATCCTGGCCTTCACTGGCTGGGCAAAGGCTAAATTAAAGTCCCAGCTTTATGGTATTTAGTTTGTCACAGCAGGTAGGTAGACCAGATTTCTCTTTGCTTTCTCAGTCTGCTCTGCTGCCTACAGTTGTTTGTCTTAGCTGCTCTCAGTTGCTCTTCTCAGGTTCTCCTCCAAATCTGCCAGGATTTTCGCTTCATTTACTTGAGCTCTACAATTGCATGGATATCATCAAATCTCTTCAGCCAAGATAAAATATGAGTCATTCTTAATTTCTTGAAATTTTCTCTTATATTCCTCAGTGTGTGTGCCTGTCTGTGTGCATGCATTGTGTGTGTGTGTGTGTGTGTGTGTGTGTGTGTGTGTGTTTCCTACATATTTCTCAACAAGGACATTTTAAAACAGTTTGTAGTTTATGATCTTTTATTATATCTTCTGTAACTACTCATGATACATGGGAAAATATTTCTAGTTTTCAATGTTTGTTTTCTATTGGTCCATTACACTTAATTCTTATTTATATAATAATTCTTCAGATCATAACCCTTGGAACATATTGGAAACATCAATTTCTAAATGTTAAATTTATCTCTTTTTAAAGAGAGAGCTGGTTTAGCCGGGTAGTGGTGGCACACGCCGTTAATCTCAGCACTTGGGAGGCAGAGGCAGGTGGATTTCTGAGTTTGAGGCCAGCCTGGTCTACAGAGTGAGTTCCAGGACAGCCAGGGCTACACAGAGAAACCCTGTCTCGAAAAACCAAAAAACCAAACCAAAACAAAACAAAAGAGAGGGAGAACTGGTTTTTCTTTTGGCTCCAACTCAGTTGTATTTGCTATGGTTTCTGGCATCGTTTTAAATAATACTAATACTGACAGGGCTCCTTATCTTGCTTCTGATTTTAATGGAAACATTTCTGGTGTTCCATTTATTTGGAATATTTTTATATTTGACATTAATTGACTATTATTGGCTTAGGTTAAATGTTATAATATGGTGAAGAAATTATTTTATTCTTGAGTTCACTTAAACACCAAGGATTCTAGATTCTATCTATCCATCCATCCATCCATCCATCCATCATCTGTTATACAGCTAGGGCTAGAACTCAGGGCTTTGGACATGCAAGGCTAGCTTGCTCCTGCTGAATTGCATTGCATCCTCAGCACATAGGTGACTGTTGAGTTTAGCCAATGCTTTCTGGGTAGAAGATGTTGTGCTTTTTCCCTGTGGCCTCTTTATTTGATATATATATATATATATATATATATGTATGTATATGTATATATATGTATATATATATGTATGTATATGTATGTATGTATGTATGTGTGTATATATATATATATATATATATATATATATATAT
>JADRCC010313872.1:0-18948 GCA_019843855.1 Hylomyscus alleni | reverse complement strand
AAAAAAACCCAAAAGCACTAAATAAGCCAATAAACAAAACATCTATGCCCTGAACTTGGCTTCTAAATTCAATTTCACAAAAATGATATTGGAGATTCGATATTGGAGAAATTGCTAATTGCATGGATTGGGCAGAACAACTTTTTAAAAATTGTTCTCTTTTTTTGATTTATTTACATTTATTTACATTTCAAATGTTATCCCCCTTCCCAGTTTCCCCTCCAGAAGCCTCCTGTTCAGACCTCCCTCCCCTGCCTCTATGAGGATGCTCCCCTATCTGCACATTCCCACTCCCACCTCATTCCCCTATCCTGGGTCATCAAGTCTCCACAGGACCAAGGGGCTCTCCTCCAAGTGATGCCAGATAAGGCCATCCTCTGCTACATATCCAGCTGGAGCCATGGGTCCCTCCATGTGTACTCTTTGGTTGGTGGTTTAGTCCTTGGGGCTTTGGTTGGTTGATATTGTTGTTCTTCCTATGAGGTTGCAAACCCCTTCAACTCCTACAATTCTTGCCCTAATTGCCCCATTGGGGTCCCAGCACTAATTCAATGTTTAACTGTGTACATCTGCATCTGTATCTGTCCAGCTCTGTCAGAGCCTCTCAGGGGACAGCTATACTGGGCTCCTGTCAGTAAGCACTTCTTGGCATCAGCAACAGTGTCTGGATTTGGTGTCAGCAGATGGGATGGATCTCTAGGTGGGGCAGTCTCTAGAACAGTTTTTTACAGTTAATTACTTCATTTTATTTATTTGTATTCCAAATGTTGCCCTCCCTGTCCCCCCATCGCAGAATTCTTCCTCCAATCCCTGGCTCTCCTTCACCTCTGAGAGGGTACTCCCTCTAGGGTATACTCCCTCCTTAGGGCATTCTCTACAGGATTAGGTGTACCCCTCCCACTGAGGCCAGACAAGGGGATTCTCTATTACATGTGTGCCAGGAGCCACAGACCAGCATATGTATGCTCTGTGGTTGGTGGCTTAGTCTCTGCGAGCTCCCAGGGGTCCAGTTTAGTTGACAGTGTTGGTTTTCCTATGGGGTTGCAGAACATATTAGTATAACAGAAAGTGAGGAAATAATCAGAGTAATGAAGTCATGTCAAATAGTGGGAAAATATTTTGAAGGGATTATCACTGGCTAAAACTAAATATTTGGGGATTGAAATAAATGAGAAAATATAACTCTGTATAATAGAGGGAACCATGAGCTCTTACATAAGTAAATTAATGGATAAATAGAACGCTCAGTGATTAATGGAAGTTATATAACTTCAATGTTCATCCCTATACATACTTGTTAATTATAAGTCAAAAGGAGAATAAAATAGAATAGCCATTAAGATGCCACCTTAATTAAAGGATTAAAGTTGACATCATTATTGATGGAACAACTCATTAATGGCATCCCTTGATAGGAAATAATGGGAAGACCAAAATGTTAATTTTGTTATCTTCAGAATGATAACACAAACAAAACTCTGACATAATTCTAGAAAACTTTAGATTGAGGATTATTCTTTAAAATAATTGATCTGCAATATTTAAGACAGTTGACCATGATAACAATGGAAAGATAAAAGCAATACTATAACCAGTAAGAAACCATAGGACAGTACATGATAAAAAGTCAGTGACTGATTCTAGTAAAGATATTTTTTGTTATAATGGACAGTATTGGCACAGATAGAAAAAATATGAATAAAATCTGAGTGTTAGTAGTGCTTTATGTATGTTAACATCTCTACTTTAATAGCTAAGTTGTGATTGCTATAGAACAATGTTCTTGTCTTTAAGAGATAAACAAGGATTGGGAAAAAATGAATCAACATTTTATTGTTAAATATTTGTTATTTATGCTTTTTATTAAGCTTGTGATTGTTTTACAGTGACAGAGTGAAAAGAAACAAAAGTGAAAAACAAGTTCAATCAGTAGGGGCAAGAGATATTTAGATAATGAGAAAAGAATGTGGAGTTTAATAAGGTATATTTCTTTTCAAGTAGAAGAGACAAAATCTTATTGAAAAAAAAATCCCTCAATAAAGATATAGTAGGAACACTGCTGTTAGGAATAAATGAACAAGAAAATGGAATAGTGGTGTGATTCAGAGCCTGTGTAAGGAAGTGAAATTTATCAGGCTTCTTCATGTATTTTTTTTTTCTTGACCTTATCAATACAGACACAGTCTAATTTTATGTTTCATGACAAGACATTGGAGATTTCCCATGTAATGGTTATCAAAAATGCACAATCATGAAATAATACGATCCAATGAAAATGAGTCAGAACTTCAAGAAACACATTAGTTCTTGAAAAGTAGTGAGGTTTACGAATGAAGTAACCCACAGAACATAGTAGCATGTGTTTGGGTAGTGCTGAGGGCTCAAGGTAGCCTGGTGACTTTTATGGTTAAGATAACTGTCCATCATGGGTCCAGATATTTAAGATTTTGTTGTCAGCCTGTGGCACCCCTAGAAGTGGTGGAATATTTAAAACTTAGGGACCAATTGAATACGTCACAGTTCTTTTTGGGGAAGCCCTTGAATGGCCTATTGTGATCTGGATTCTCATCTATTTTGTTCTTGCTGTGAGGTGAGCAGCTTCCTACGTTACAAGATCTTCCCATGATGCACTGCCTTGACACAGACCTAGAAACAATGGGTTAAATGAACATGATTACTCTCTAGCAAACCTTCGTTGCTTGCATTTCACTCTCCAATGGGCACAGGCAATTATGAGAGTTAAAATGACCTCAGTGTATCAGTTTTGCCAGGGAGCTATGGGGTTTTAGAGTGTTTGAAATAATAGATTCCTTTTGTTAGTACTTGGGAAATGTAAGTTTTCCTATAATTCCCCATTAAAGAAATACTTTTATATGTAGAAATTCTATACCCTATCACTGATTAGAAAAGCAATGAACATATAGCTTAGTAAAACTGTGAGGTGTCAGAATAAATCTGAAGTAGAATAGTCTCTGAGCAGAAAATATCACTCTTCCTAATAAATTGCAATGATGCTTTCGAGTTTTCTCATCATTTGGAATCATTAATCAGGACTTTAAAATACTGGCATGTAATTATAGATTTTAGCTTGTGAAGGCCTTGTCTGTTCAGTGTTAATAAAAGTGGGACAAATATATGGATTTTATGCTAAAAATATAGATAGGGCATAGTGTCTAAAATCTTAGTAACTAAGATATTATTCCATTAAAATCCAGATACCTGCATGTCCATATGAGAAGCTCCGTTTTTATCCATTTTCCCCGAACATTTGAAGATTTAACTGGAATTCTCTGCTGTCAAAAAATGAAGTTCAAAAGTACTGGATGGTCTATTGAAAATCGATACTATACTTAGCGAGTGTGTCAGGCTTTCCCTTCAAATTTCAACTATAATGTCTTTTAAGAAAATTTACTTACCAGCTTTTTGGCACAATGAGCTAATATTGTGGCACCATTAAAATAGACAGGATTATTGGGAAGTTAAAAACTGCCCTAAAGTTTGAAGCACTTTTCAAGATAAATTTGACATGAATGCAGTCGATGTTGGTGGGGTGTTGCACAGAATAAAGGTGTTATATGCAAGTAAGACTAGTTAAGGGAATTGTGGAGAAGCTAGGAATACAGGGGGCAGGGCGGGGAACAATAGAAAAGAAAATACAGACTTGACCATTTTCAAAATGCTGGTAGTATCTGGTTATTTCTGATAAAATCTGAGATAAAATGATACAAGTCTTTCCCAGAGATTTATCAAGGAAAGGACAATGACAAAATAATTGAAATCATGTATGCCTTAGAAAATGTCAGTAGGGCAAACAATATGTCCATGTCACAGCTCCTGGACACTCTGTATGAGGCCAAACTATGACATAATAGTCTTTGAAGATATAAGTTTAACATCTTGAGATAAGATTATCTTTCAATAACTTAATACACATTAAATCCAATAATGAGAGAAGAAAGTAGAAAAAGCCCCATGAAAACTACAGTCAAATAATTCCAAGACATGGAAAAGCACCAGCCACCTTTGCAGCCATATTTTCCTCTTAGGACCCCCATTGAGAGAGTGGTGCTAGACCATCTCTTTAAGATTTTTAATGTGAAGAATAGTGATTGAGAAAATTTTCTATGGTGTTAAGCCACTCATTTTGGCATTATTTGTACTCTAGAAATCAGATATTCTAAACACACAGTTTATACATATGGTGGATCCACTGGCGTAAGCAATAAGGTATGTTAAATTCTGGGCCTGTAAGTTTTTGGACATTGAGCAATAATGACAGTGGGCATGGCTAATATTTCCTGAGAATTGTATACAGTAAACTCTATACTTAGCAATGTAAATGAGTTTCTGTCCTTAGTCTTAACAATGGCTCTGTTAGAAGTATTATTATGAACCTTAATTTACAGAAGATGATATCAATGTTCAACAAATTGCTTAACAATTCATAGTAGGAAATAAGAACAGGGCTTTGAATCCACATATCTTACCTCCAAATGGTTTGTGTCTACAGAGTCTACCACCTCCAAAGTTCATGTTTTTCGCATCCTGCTCTCAGGACTATGGTAAAGCCATGGAAAGCCCTTCAAGGGGATTTTGCTTTTAGTTTCAGTCCAAATTTACAGTTTATTTCTATATGACAAGTGTGAGCATAGATCACAACAGGACAGCATTCTGTTTCCTTATTTCTTAATTTTGTTATTTCATGATGTCATACATTTATGCAATGTATGCTGACTATTTTCTCCCTTCCCCCATCCTTTATTTATTCTATCAAACTAGTGAAGCCTTTTCACTCATATCTTGCCTCTTTGAGTAACTAGCATTGGGTAAAATGAATGTGTGTGGTACTTCACCTAATGCTGTAACTTGTCATGCTACTCTAAGAGAAACATGAGGGTTTCTTCATAACATTTCAGCTAGCTGCTTATACTATGTGTAGAGGATACTTAATTTATTACACGTTAGGAACTGCTTTTTCTTCTTCTTACCAGAGTATGACAATTCACCCTTTAAATTTGACTATGTATACAGTCAAATATCTCTGTACAAAATTCTACTGTAAATTTAGTTCTTTTATAGAAAAAAATCAACATAATATGAAGCAGTCATATAGTACCACTCAAAATGAGCAAATTCTTTTTCGTAAATGAGTGTGTTTCACTCTGCATTGACATTTGTATTGCTCAACCATTCATAAGGAGCTCTTCAAGAGAGACACTTTCAATTTCATTTCATTTGATACCATGCTTTCACTCCCATGATGGATAGCCTCTCTAGACTGCTGATTTTGTAGATATTTTGTTATAGCAATGAGAAAATAATTAATGCAGATATAAAAAGATTTGAATATACAATTATTCCATATACAGTTGTGTGGACTTGTAGGGATATTTTAATGTTACATCCCAATCTGTCAAACATGTAACTGTGTTTTCAAAACTGTCAAATGAGATAGCTATTTAGGAGGGTTCCTTTTAATAGGTGACAACTGTGAAAACACTGAATCCTCTGGCTGGCCGGTTATTTATTTTCACTATTCCTCTCTGTTATGTATTTTCTGTTTCTGAAGGTCTACGGAAAACACGGTATCACTTAAGACCAATAGTATGCATCTCATACATGGGACTCTTAAAAAATGTCCCATACAAAGCACCAAGGATTGTTGTGAAGTCAAAGTGTCAGACTCCAAATTTTCTTAGAAAAATCAATTTGAGTGCTACCAAAAGGAGGCTGTATTTTAGAAAATTGGAGTTTAATATCTAGAATACATGTTTTTAGAGTGTTCTCTAAAGTTCAATACCACTTTCACTACAGTAGACTGGCTTTTGTTTTAGCAGTGATAAAAGGGGAACATTTTAATACTCTTGACTAGGTGGCTCTGTGTGTGTTTAGTATTATGCTAGGTCCAGCAGAAAGTTTTACCATTAAAATAACGGACAAAAATTCTTCTTTTTTTCTCCTTTGATCCAGTTTCTCCACTAACTCCAGGTGTGATACAAGATGTGTTACACATGGAGTCAAAGGCTAAGAACATAGTAGGACAACTTTGGGAGTAAATTTCATGCTCTAATTGCTAGTATCCCCCCACCTCCCGTATTGAGAGCAACATTCCTATACTTCTGGACCTGCTTTGCTAGCTTCATTTACAGCACTGTTTGTTTTTTAGCATTGTCTGTATTTTCAGGGGTCTGAGGGCTGATGCTACTTGCTCAGTAACCTAACAATGATTTTAAACTTGACATTTTTCATAATGAAACATTATTAATCCTTAGGGCATTTATTGTAATGCCATGCATTGGATAATATAGACCATGATCTATTGTTTCACTGCAATGCCAATGCCATGCATCATTAATAAATGCACTGTTCCCATTAAGTGTGAAGCTTTTAATTAGCATACATATTTTGGTCATCATATATCAAGTGAGGCTGACTTTTTCTCATCATGTGTTGCTTCTGCTGACTTGAGAAGTTGAACTCTTACCGCAGCTGGGTATATTAAATTGTGAACTTTGTAAGGCATTCCAAATGATTTTCAGGGTCTAAATGAAAATCCAATTTTCTCCAAGCTTTTTAAGTAAAGTGACATGATGTTTTTCTCCTTTAAAATAATGTCTCTGGCACCTTCACAACAAAGCCTCATACTATTAATCAAAACCTAGTGTGTTTGGATGATACAGAGCTTTGCAAAGTAGGGCCCACAGACTCCCTGATATAGAACCTTGGGTCCCAACCCAGGTCTATTAAGTCAAAATGTGGAAATGGCGTGAGGATTTTTCTTCTAACAATAGTTTGAGTAATTTTCATTTTGTGATTCTTTAAAAATCACAAAAAATAGCTACTCTTTTATTTCTCCTCTCTTCATTAATAAATAACCTTTGCCACCCTCTTAATCCAAAATCTTTTTCAGTAACCCAAGGCTATCTTAGTGACTAGAGAACTACAAAGAACTAGAAAGAAGTTTCTAGGTTTCATTTTGCTGCTTACACTCATATGGCAGTTGGTGAGTATTAAGATTGCTGAGCTATTTTAGAAAATGCAATGCAAAAAGTGTGAGTGTAGGGGGAGGAAGCAACACAATTAGTAAGTCTTAAGAGTTTGTCTGGACCCAGTCTTTCTGTTTTTTATCAATGGCTCATCTGATGTATGCAGAGTAACAGAGAGGAAAAAGAAAAGTAGATCAATTGAAGAAAATTCCAGGGTTGGAAGAGTACAATAAGTCTAGGGGTTAGAGCATAGGTCTGATTCTATTTACGCCATCTTGAACAAATGATACACTTTTAAGATGCAATTTATTCATCGATCAACAGAGAATATATATCCTACCGAGTTCTTGTTTATTAAAAGTGAAGCATAATTCTTGTTTATTAAGAGATAGCTTAGCATTTAAAAGCACTCATTGCTCTTCCAAAGGACCAAGAGCTAACGCCCAGCATCCAAACACAAAGGTCTATAACTCCAGGTCCAGGTTATCTGACACCTTCTGCTGGTCTACAAGGACACTTAGGCATGCAAATGGTGCACAGATTCACATGTAGGCACCCCCCCCCCCATACAATGAATAAAAATTTAAGACAGATGTACAGGTCGCATATAAACAGCCAGTAACAGGTGTTTAATAAATAATTTTTATAAATTTTTCTTCAAGTCAAGTTTAGGCAGTATCTTGATGAGATTTTATATGTATAGATTCTGACATTACTAGAAAACACATTCTTACAGAAAAATCCCCTTATCCTTTTGCTCATCCAATCTTCTTGCCCCATCTTCCACAATGTTTCTTGGGTCTAATCTGAGGATGCTGATTTGTAGATGTGCCTGTTGGGACTGTGCACCACAACAGGAGACATACGTACAATTTACATTATGCAGACTAGCAATATATTTAGAAATACATATGTATATACATATACACATGTAAGAACAACCAACAAAAATAGAGGCTATGAATTTGAAGTGAACTAAGAGAGATATATTAGAGGGTTTGGAGGAAGGGAAGGGAGAAATGATGTCATTATATTATAATTTCAAAAATAAAAAAACTGAAGGAAGAAGCAGGATGGAGGAAACAACAGGACATGAGACAAAATCTTGGGCATTCAGTAAAAGTACTAGTAGATTTATTTGAAGACAAATTGGATGTGGGAACCTATTGTGTTCTAGATACTGTTCCATCACTGAAGATACAGTGGTAGTCTTCTTAAGAGGAATTTATACTCTATGTATATTAGGGAATAATGCATAAACTTGGGCTCTTTTGTTGGCAATAATTTTCGAAGGAAAATTAGAATGATTGGTTATGGAGACTAGCAAGTTGCTGTTTTGCATTAGTGGTTAGAAAAGAAAACCTCTCTGATAACAGATATTTGACACAAAAATATACGAAAGGAAAAGCAGAGATTTGAGAGGAAAGCAGAGGCTTTCTGAAGCCTCTGAAAGGTTCTGAACTGAGAGACTATTAGCATTTAAAAAAAATAAAAAAGGAGTCAAGAGTTTGTAGCTAGAGCAGATGCATAAGACGTGGTGACAGGAATAGGGAATTGTTTGTGAGAGGGCTCTTAGGGAGGGCCTTGTGGAACACGATGGGGATGCCATCTCTTACTCTGAGGGAAGTGAGAAAACCACAGAGCCATTCTGAACATAGAAGTGACATTATCTGATTTTCAAAGGATCACTTTTGCTGTTGTGCTGAAAGACTCCAGGAGAACAAGAAAACCAAACCAAATAAAGAGCAACAAAGACAAAGCAACTCAGGCACTAGATGATGGATTATTGCAATGATAATGAAAACAAATGGTGCTGGGAGACAGTGATTGGGATGAAACCGGTAGAGCCTGTTATCAGGTTCTGGGCATACTTTGAAGATACAGTCAGTTTGATTTGTTCACTGATCAGAAGTAGGCATGAAAGATAATGATAACTTCGGGTTTTGGCCCAAATAAGTAGAAGAATGGAGTTGCATTTTCTGAGATGGGGAAGAGAGACCATAGGAAGGAACAGCGACGTAACACTGAGTGAGTACATTCTGTGTGAGGTACTCTGTAACAGGTGCCCCGAGACTTCATACTAATGTGCTTTTGTTAGGATTATAAGGAAGCCAGAGAATATTGTCTTTAGTTTTAGACAAGTGCTTGTACAATTATTTTGGGACTAAGCTTTGGTCTTCCTCATGCATGGGAAGTCCATATTCAGAGTTAATATAAATCACTTTTCAGCTTTCATAAGCTATATTCATTATCTCTGAACTTCAGCTTTAACCAAAGCAAATAAAACTAGTACAAGTCGAGGGGCTACAACTTTGCTATTTGCTTACTCACAGCAATGCCTTACCATCGCTCCAGTAACTGCCTTAATTGCTTTCTGGAAATAATCCTACCCCATCTGGTGGGATGTTTCTGAAGCATTAAGTGCTCCAGGAAAAAGAGCTTCCGTGCTTTACAGTAAAGCACACAGCCTTCAGGAGCCTCACTGGCTGTTTTGTGCTGCTTCCCAAAGAGCTGTAAGGGATGCTATTGTGTCATTTCAATCTGAAGAAGGCATTTGCACACTGATGATGTTATCTGACGTCCTAATTTGTGCAAACATTGATCTGCTTGGAGCAGAAAAGAAATCTCCACTCAGACAGTGGACTCTGTCTCAGACTGGGCTCTGATTAACAGCCAGGGGAAAAATACTGAAGCACCAGAAGGGCGAACTCTTTCCCTTCTTTATCAGATTTTCTTCCCAGATTTATTTTTTTCCAACAAAGAATATTCTTTTTGAGCTCAATCCAATTTGTATATAAAAATACACACCCATATTGATTTCACCCTGGTTTAAAATGGTCTTTTTGCAGTACAAAAATTTAATCAATACAATCTTATGAGTTGGACTGGTAATGGTAAACACACTAACAGATATTTCATTTCATGGGGCCAAAGCTCTGGAAATTGATACTACAGAAAAGGATTACTCATTCACCATTGGGTATAACTTTGTTTACCCAACCATGATATAGGTGTAAAGCAGAAATACAATTATGCTGTGGCCAACACACAAGGGGTTTTTGAACAGTAGAACTTGCCTTCCCAATTCCCCTTAAGGCCCATAGATTGTACACGTTGGCAGATCAAATAAGGATATTGTGGGAAATCGTTTACAACAAATGAAAAACAGCTTAATCTGATAGGCTGGAAAATTAGACTGGCATAGGTTTTGAAGAAATAAAAGTCTGTAAGATCATGTCGTTAAAAATGAAACATTTGGAGGAGACAGATTTTCAGATTCTCAAAACCCGGCTGCTCTTTTTTTTCTCTCACATATATTTAAAGCACTTGGTTTTGAGAAAGGATAGTGGGATTGTAAGACAGTAGTTTCCAGAGGTTCAAATTTCAGCTGACAAGCCATTTAAGATAGTTAATCAGAACTCTAGCAATACCAAAGGAACTGTATTTCATCATTTCTAGGGGATTTAGAGGGAGGAGTGAAATTCATCAAAAGATACAGCCTGGCCTTGCCTTTATCGTGTGTTCATGTAACCCTTAAATGTCTTTACTCCAGTGGCATGCAGAGGAAGCTTACTGTGCAGGAAGACACACAAAGGTTTAAGACTTGGAGAATGAGTTAGCTAGGGTAAAGAAAAAAGCAATACCGTCCCTAAGGATTATGACCCTTGAATATAAGACTGAAGCTTAGAGCCAAAGAAGCATGGAATATATGGCTATTGCTAAAAACATATGGTCTTTGAGGTATCCACTAAAACTTTAGGTATAGATTTTATCCAGGCATTATATCAGGACAGTGCAGGGAATAAAGGAAACGACAGCATTTTCATGTTGAGATCACCAATTAATATTTCCTATAATCATTTTACTAGGAGGGCTTTCTCACCATAAGTCACATGCTATTCTAATTCACTGGTTTGTTTACAGAGGAGAAAACCATCACCATAGTGAACATGGAAGAGATAGGTAACTGTATTGTTTTGAGAAATGAGAATCAGAGAGACAGCAATGTTCGGCTGTACATCATACACTACTCTGATTGTATTACTTCAAGCTCCCTTGGAAAGCTGACAATGCATAAGCTCTAAATATCAAATTATTTGCACTACAAGAGTAGGTAATACTTCAGAAATAATTATACTCCACAAAATGCAAATTAAGATAGTTTAGAGGGCATGTATTAACTCTTACTTCTGAAGTTATTATAAAAGGAACATGTGTTTGTTTCAAATGTCAACATTTCATTGTTTTTGGAATAAATTGTATAACAAATAAGTGTCCTAATACAGAATGTTATGACTTATACTTCATTTTTTAATCTTTAATGGCAATGCAAATATCCTGTTATTTAAACCCTTTGAGTGTGGTGCTTTTCTTCACCAAATGTATAGAATCAGATTTTCTCAAGAACAATATGTTGGTGAATATTTACTCAGTAAAAAGAATCAGCCAGAGTGGCAAGATGGGCCAACAGGTAGATGTTTTGTCAGATACTCTAAAGACCTAAGCTTGATTCCCAGAAGCCACATGGTAGAAGTAGATAACTGAGTCATGCTAAATTGTCTTCTGACTTTCATGTGTGCCTGCTTTGTTTTTTATACATACAGGTTAACAGACACAGAGAGGGGGTGTGGGGGTGGGGAATAAATGTATAAATGTTGAAAAGGAAAAAAAGAATCAGCCAGATTTAAGCACAAGCTCTTCTCTGTCAAGGAGGCACTTAGGTACTTGGGAGAAAAACTTTAGAAGTTTTCTTGTTTGGCTTCCTCTTTCTAGAATGTTTTAGGGTTATATTTACTCAAACATTTATATTTGGCTATTATTTCTACAAAACATAAAACAATTCTTTCCCTTCATTTTAAACAGATCCTTTTTGTTTTTTAGGATGCATGCAGATTGTTTATTCCTTCATTGAGAAAGAGGGAAACAACAAAACTCATAAAAGTCCCCAGTCCTGTCCATAGCAGAGACATGGCTGTACACAGGACTACTGGCTCAATTTCAGATGCTCTAATATATCAGCATCTTTGAAAGGCTACTGTACTGGTCAGTATAGGTTAGATTAGGTTTTAAAAAAGATGTCTTAATGGCAGTAGCTATATACAGTAGACCTTTATTTGTACTTTAGCTACATGCTGGTTTCAAAGGAGATCTCAACATGAGATTTGTAGTGTGTTCCAAGGCAGTTTAAGTGAACATGAATAACTTCTGTGTGTTTTTAAATGCTTCCACTCAGAGGCTACACATACATTTCACATTTCATAGACAAAACAAGTTATATGATCTTCACAACTACAAAAGTATACTGTGTTTCAAGGTGAAAACAATTAGAATTTTGGTATATATGCCAAAAACATTTGTTAATATAGAATCATTTTATTTAATTATAAAGTCTAGGTTTTGCTCTTTGCCTCCTTGGAAGCTCCTAAGGTATCTTAAGAACCTCAGGATTTTAGCACCATTCAACTTCACATAAACAGGGATGCAGCGTAAGAATCTTTGTTATATTAAAGATAAGAAGACCAATAATCTCTTTTGGGGTCATGAATTAAAATGGAATCTAAAATGGGAATACATCACACAAAGATCCATTCCTTGTTTCTTGTTCTACTAACCAGCCTTTGGTCCTCCCACTGTGTTACAGAGAAATCCTCAAGAATATTGTGACTTTTCATGTCACAATGCATTAGGTGCACATAATGTTACCCATAATGAATACTAAGTCTCAGGTGCACAGCATGCTTTAGAAACTAATTTCTAAAGTAGGTACACATTTTTAGATTCATTTTGAACTCCACAGCTGCCTCTTTACTGCGAAGGAACTTGACTTGCATGCAAGAGTAAATGTTTTAATATAATGTGCCCGTAAGTTTTCAGCCTTGCTGAATTTTAAAATATGATTTGTTCAGAAAACAAAAATACTGTTTTGGGATTATGGCCAGAAGGAAAGTGATCTTTTTGGATATGACAAAGGTTATTTCCATGTCACTAGCCTTTCTGAAGAACATTTTCAATCAGAACAAAAGAACAAATTTGCATGCCATGTTAAGATGCACTTTTAAGGCACAAAACAAAATTTATTCACACAGCAGTGTTTAGGTGTGTTAGCATGTGTGTGCATGCACAATCTAAATGACTTAGGGGAACTTTTTAACAAGTATATACAGTCCACTTCCTTTCAGAAATACCACTTTAAATGAGAAGCTAGACAGTACTGAAAACAATCAACCTTACTGATAGAAGGAGCCCATTATAGATTTCAAATAGATTGAAATCCATTAGTTGGGAAGAATTCTGCAGTGAACATCAGTGACATTTTTCTTCTTATAACAAACTCCAAAGTTTTCTGCTTTTAACAGTGTCAGTCATTCCAACTGTGATTGTAAAACTTATGTCAACTTTTGCTACCCAACAAATTCCCAAGAAAGAAGAGATCTATTACTGTGCTATGTATTTGGTTTGAAATTACAACAGGACACATAACTACAGAGAGAATGAAAAAATTTTTTTTCATGTTGGGAAGGGGAGAAAATAGGAAGACCTATTAACATGATTGTCCTTTATCCCTTCCATCCCATATTTTTCATCCTATATATTCACCATGGACTCATTCATCTCTTATTTTACACTAATGTCAATCTACCTGCTTCTCACTGGTTAGATGGCAAAGCAAATTTCAAAATCAACTTCCTGTTCACATCTGGATGATAAAACTTAACAAGTGTTCTTTTTTCTTGAAGAGTAGTAAATAAATTGTGATAAATAATTAAATAAATAAACAGACAAATTGAAGGGTAGTAAATAAATGGTCCTAAAATGTATTTTATTCTTATAGCCTGAACAAAAATAAATTGAACTTTCTATTCAATTGGATGGATGCTATTGGTCTTTGTCTTCTACTATCTATACTAAGTAAAAACCCCTGTTCAAAGTGTCTTTCTGGTGTTGAATGAGAAATCTTATTTGATATATGGTTGCTATAGAAAGATGCTGAACAAAGTAATACTGTGAGGAGAATGGGGTTACCACCATTTTCTATTTGAGTTTTCACTCCAGGACCTGCAAAGGCTAGGTATAGCCCCTTGTAACCCAAGTACATATACAAAAAATGCAGTCCTTCACAAAATTCTTTCCTGATAGACCAGTACGAGGAATCTTAATATAATCCAGAAAATTAGCCATGATATACATCACTGCACCTAAGTATTAAAAATCCGGACCCCCCCCCCAGAAGCTCCAGGTTATTCTGGTTGGCCCATGAGAGGAAGTTCTATTATTCTACTTCTATGTCCAACATATAAATAAGACAAAACATAACTGGAGCTTAAGTCATGGGATAGTATTTGGATTATTCATTCTAGAAGCAAGGATACCTAGATATAATTTTAGAGATAGAGAAAAGTAACTAGAAGGCAGACCCAACAGGAGCCACTAAGAAAAATTGATTACTCCTTAGAATGGACAGGATTTGGTTAAAGGTGTATATATAGAAGTGATATAAATATAATTAAAGAAGTTGATGGGAAGGATGCATGAATTGAGGTAGGAGATGACAAAAGCCACATGGTTTCCAATATAAGTCTATAAAATCTGAACAAAAACTGAGTACTTTGGGTGTCTTAGTTTCATAATGTATCAGGTTTAATGACCCAATGTAAAAAGTTATGATAAAGTCATTTTCAAGAGCAAAATGGTGTCATTGCTAGAAAAGCTCCAGGAATAAATATCAGGCTGGAAACCACCCAAAGTTGTGTCTAAAAGTCAACCTTTCAACAACATTCTTAGTTCTTGTTCCTCCCACAGTAGGAAGAAGGAAATGAGTCTTAATGGCAATATAAAGATCAATGCCTACTATTTATATATAAAGATGTAGTTTTAGGTATAGGATAGGCAAAGCAGCTGAGGAAGTGTTGGCTGAGGTAGCTTTGAGTGCATAGATCTGTGGTATTTTTGCATGAAATATATTTGGTTATAAACCTTGACCTGAAAAGCTGCTCAAATTGATTCACTTATTGACACTCAAGGATGGTCTCAGCCATTAAATAGCCTGTACATGGAGAAATGTGCTAATTGAAGAAACCTAATATGAATTCGGAACTTGAGCAAGCCATTAATCCTAAGTGTACCTAGATTTTCTCCTCAGCCAAATGGTAATATTCGCTCATGGGGTTGTTGTAATCACATGCAATAATGATTAAGAAGAGGTTTAAAATGCACTGTCATAAGAGTTCAAGTTGTACTATAGTTAAACCTAGCAATATGGGACAGCAATATCACTCAGCAGTTAAAGGCATTTTATCTTAATTAGGGTTCCTATTGCTGTAAAGGGGACACTATGACCGCAGCAACTTTTATAAAGGAAAACATTTAATTGGGGCTGAGTTTACCTTCATAGATTAGTCTATTATTGTCATGGTGGGGAACATGGCAGCATACAGGCAGACATGGTCTGTAGAGGTACCTGAGAGTTCTACATTTGGATTGGCAGACAGCAGGAAGAGAGAGTGACACTAGCCCTGGTTTAAGCTTCTGAAAGCTCAAAGGCCACACTCAGTGGAACACTTCCTCCAACGACACCGTAACTCTTAATGCCAGTCCCCGAGCATTCAAATATATGAGCCTATGGGGGCCAATCTTGTTAAAACCAGCACACAGGGTCCCCAATGAAGGAGCTAGAGAAAGAACCCAAGGAACTGAAGGGTTTGCAGCCCCTTACGATGAACAACAATATGAACTAACCAGTACCCTCAGAGCTCCCAGGGACTAAACCACCAACCAAAGAGTGCACATGGTGGGACTAATGGCTCTAGCTGCATATGTAGCAGAGGATGGCCAAGTCGGTCATCAGTGGGAGGAGAGGCCCTTGGCCCTGTGAAGGTTCTATGCCCCAGTGTAGGGGAATGCCAGGGCCAGGAAGCAGGAGAGGGTGGGGTGGTGAGCAGAGGGAGGGGAAGGAACAGGGGTTTGTTTTAGTTTTTTATTTTATTTTATTTTATTTATTTATTTTGGGAAAAGAGATATTGTAAATAAAGAAAGCATCTAATAAAAAAAATAAAGGTTGGGTGATAGTCCTCTAAACTTCTAAAAAAAAAAAAGAGGTGTCAAATTGAATAAAACCCCTATTTAAAGGCAAAAAACCCCAGAACACAATTGCTGCTGAAGCTTAGAGACCTGACTTTGATATCTGCATCTCTTTTAAAGGCAGAAGGGAAGAAGCAATTCCATAAAGGTGTCCTCTGTGTACAAAACTGAGGCACATGGGTCCATGCTTGCACACACACATACATACACACATACACACACACACACACACACACACATACACACACACACACACACGAGAGAGAGAGATGATGATGATAATAATAATAATAATAATAATAATAATAATAATAATAATAATTATAATGGTAATTTTTCCCTTAGGTTTATTTTACTTCATGTGTGTGAGTACTCTGTGTGAATGATATTCATTTGTGCCACAATCAAAAATGGTATTCGAGGATGTCAGAAGGGGACACTGAATCCTCTGGAACTGGAATTACAGATATACCCTAATAGCTTCTAGGAAGTAAATGGTGAAAAGAGAAAATGTAGGAATCACTGTTTTGTCTTAGGCTTATTTTCTTTTTATCTATTTGTGTGTCTTTTTGTGTGGGTATATATGTAGCTTATGTGTCTTTATGTGCATGTATCAGAGCAGAATGTTGGGTGGTCTACTCTATCATTCTTTGTTCTATTACTGAGAAATAGGGTCTCTCACTGAACCTGGGGCTTACCCCATTTTGGCTAGTCTGGCTGACCAGTGAACCCTAAGGATCTGCCTGTCTCTCTTCCACTATGCTGGACACTCATGACTACACCAGCTTTTACATGGGTGTTGTAGATTCAAACTCAGGTACTTATGCAAAGGACACTTATATCTACCAAGCCATCTCTCCAGATATATTTTTGCCTTTTATTATTGACAAGTTACTACTATGATGGCTACGTAATGATTTTTGAATGTATATTAACTATTCTCAAATCTAGGCAATGGTATGAATTGAACACTTTTTACAGATATATCAAGAATAATATATCTATATTCACTATTTTATTTCATATAATTTTATCTTTAAGTATTATTATGATTCTTTAAGGATGAGAAATAAAAGTTCCCTGCAGTGATTAAATGCCAACACTGAGATGTAAACCAATTTTAGTAGGTCATGTAAACAAACCATTTGTCAGGACCTTACTTAAAGTGTACTTTAATCATCAACATGATAAGAAAAGAATAAAAAATGACTTCCCAGATTGTTGTCTTGCTTAAGTATTGTTAACATGCAGCTGTTAGCACCAGCTCAATTATTTTACTGAGCATCTGAATGTATGAATTGGCCACATATCTATTTTGATGTATTGTATAATACCTTGCTATTAATAAAACCCAAAGCCCTAAATTAACCACAAATTAGTCAACTTCAGACTATGCCCAGAAATCTTATATTAAGAATATGCTGAACACCTACTTTCTGTGTCTAGAGAAAAAAAGACTTAAAATATATAACATACTTATTAGATTACTTATGTATTACAATCATCTGGGTAGCATGCTAAACATGGTGCTACCTGATCCTCATCTCAGGCTCCTGTGTATTTGAATCAGGATGAGGATGAAGACAAAATATTCAATGAGCATCACAGTTACTTCTAATGTACATTCAAACTTAGAAGATTCTGAGTCCAAATATATCATTTTATATAGCTTTAAGGAACATCTTTGATGGCCAACCATTAATGGGTTCAACTTAGGACACACCCCATGGGCAAGCTCCAATTCCTGATACTATTAATGCTACTCTGTTATGTTTGCAGATAGAAGTCTAACATGGTTATCCTCTGAGAGGCTTCACCCAGCAGCTGACTCAGATAGATGCAGACACTCACAGCCAAACAGTCTATGGAGCTTGGGAACTCTTCTAGAAGAACAGTAGAAAGGACTGTGGTCCCTAAGGGGATAGGAACTACATAGGAAGACTAACAGACAACTAACTTGGAACCTTGGGGCTCTCAGAGCCTGAACTACCAACCAAAGAATATATACAGGCTGGACCTAACCCCACCCCCACCCCCACCCCTATCCCCCATTCCCATACATATGTAGCAGATGTGCAGCTTGGTCTTCATGTGGGTTCCAAACAACTGGAGAAGGGGCTATCCCAAAAGCTGTTGACTGTCTGTGGGATATATTCTTCTAGCTGGGCTACCTTGTCTAGCCTCAGTAGGAAAGAAATGAAGCCTCACAGAGACTACTAGGGTTGAGGGATACACAGGAGGACTCCCTCCAGCTCAGAAGAGAAAGGAGGGGGGTGGAGGAAGGAGTGTGGAAGGGGGTGACCAGGAGTGAGGCAGTGAGTGGGATGTAAAGTGAATAGGTAAAAAGAAAAGAAGAAGAAACATGTTCAAATGATCACTATTGTGAGAATGTTCTAGTAGAGAGAGAACATAGTTTCCATTTACTGTGCTGTTCTATACTCAGAATTTTATGAAGCTAGGAAACAGTTTTTGGAGTAGTCACTATTATATCTGCAGTATCTAAGCATAGTGTTTGGCAGCTAGCACTTGCAAGATAGAAAAGTGGACAAATCTGACACAAATAATTGACTTCCAGTCTATGTACAGTAGAAAATTACAGGCATTCAAAGAAAACACACAAAAAAGGAAGACAATCTGCCTAAGGTGTTCTTATCTGAAGGGGAAAGACACAAAATGTGATATAAAAAAAACACTCCCTATTTTTAGAAAATATCTATCAGGGGTAAATGGAACTTAGAATGGTGAACAATCATGTGAGGTTCCCCTAGGTATGAAAATTTGAAATTTATTCTTGGCAGCACCAATTTTGAGTTGCTCGAACTGATGCCATTAATTAGGCTTCTTCTTCTTCTTCTTCTTCTTCTTCTGCTTCTTCTTCTTCTTC